>CAKAOI010037290.1:1375-46758 GCA_916701655.1 Sebastiscus albofasciatus
GATAAAAAAATGTGTGTTAATTTGCGATTAATAGCAATTAACTATGGACAATATATATATATATATTTGATGAAAGTCAAAATAGCCCCGCTGAAAAATAAATAATCCACCTAACAATGGCTGTGTTATTTCAACTTTAAAACCTCTTCTGTGTTAGCATTGTTTTTGAGTGACATTCCCAAAAAGTCAATGCACTTTTTTTTTTTTTGGTTATTCTCTAAGTTTCTATTTACAATTTTGGAAGATTTGTAAATAAATTAATTGTGAAGTTTAAATTGATGTGCATATCGTGCATATCCCTCAACCCCACATACAATACAGTACAGTATACCGTACATACTGTATCTGGTGTGAAGATATTTCCAAAGGAGTAAATGTAGTTTGTGTTTACCTGCTTAATATGGTTGTGGTTTAGTTGTCTATAAACTACAAGAATGCATTTCAAATGTTAAAACTTGCATATAAAATTGAATACAAATTTGGCTACATTGTGAGCTCTCACACTGCCAAATAATTACAATAGGTTTTCTACGCTAATGCACAAATATTGTGCATTCAGTTGCCAGTTTAAGAAGTACACGCATATAGGTAAAACTGATGCAGTCTAATTCAACAGCTCTGCCCTTCATTGAGGTTATAATGTTCAGTGTTAAAGAGAGGTGTTGTTTCAACTTTGTGGTCATTTTGAAGGCTGTCGTTTGTGGCGCTGTCGAATTTTATGATTTTTTTTTTATTATTATTTTAAAGTGTTACTAATATTAAGTCTACCCTATTGATATCATTGAGGGTAGGAGTTATTGCAGAGCTGTTGTATTAGATTGCATTAGTTCTAACTAGGTTTACCTAATAAACTGAGTGCATACATGTAAGTCATTGTTCTCTCCGTGGACAAATGTATCTCTCCCCTGGGCTGCTTAAACACTAATCTGTCGAAATCTAATTATAAGATATAGGGTGCAAAAAAAAGAAAGAAAAGAAATCCCCCAAAAATAAAAGCACTAAAATGATGGCTGTTGTTTGACATGGTGCTGCATCCATTTCTTCTAAAACAGTAGGTCTTAATCTACTAAAATAGCATTAATGGGCAGTGTAGTGTCTTCAGTAACCACAACAACAGTGAGAGCGCACAAATAGGAAAAAAGCATCATCTTACATGTTTCACAACCGCTGTACCTGGTGTCTTATTGATTATTTTGGAGTGAAACTGTAACAAAAAGCCATCTGAACACAAACAGGCATGCTCGCACACACGGATCGGATCTCACGGGCCTGTATTTCATGTCCAGTGCTGCGCTGATTGCAATAGATTTCAGATGAGGATCAACACTTTGAAACCGAGTCTATGACCTGAGGGTCGAGAAGAAAGGAGGAAAAGAGAGAGAGAGAGAAAAAAGAGGAGGAGGAGAGAAAGATTGATAGTGAGGGAGAGGGAAAGAGAAACTGGATTTAAAAAAAAAAAAACAGGACAAGAACAGTACAGAGAAAGAAAAAAACAAAAAAAGGGAAATACAGGTAAACTACCTAAAAAAGTAGGAGCGTTCCGTGGATGTAAATCTGAGGGGTGCTGGTGTCCCTGTTATGTCTACATACGTAATAGGAGTCATAATAAATTACCTCGCACGCTCACGTCTGCTTGTGTTTTCCTGCGTGTGCAATCTAAGAAAGATGTATTCATAACACGCTGTTCATAATCCAATCTGTGTCTGATTTAGCCGTCTGCTGCCCAGGAGCCAGGCAGGCGCTACGGGACACCCCATCCAACACTCTGCTTTCCCACACCGGGACAGCGGGACACTGGGATACCCCCGCGGGGCCGCAGTTGGGTCGGAGTGAGCCGATCACCTTAGTCTAAACTGACGTGTCTGCTTAACACACGCACACACTCCAGGTAGTGTGCATGACAAGGGCTTGGAGGCGATACTGCATCAGTAAGGATGTGTGCTTTGGCCCGTGGTGTAGAATATCATCCCTAAAGGGGCTCGGGAGGTGTGTGTGTGTTTGTGTTTGATCTGCTGTAAGTATTTTTAAGTTTCTGTGACTATACGAGATTGAGCGTTGCATGTTTTGGCACGTTTGCCAGCATGTAACGGAGACGAAAAGGCTGTATTTTACTGCATAGTAATGGTGCATTTGAGCAGCCTGGAAGACATTCACAATCACACAAAGCACACTGAGGAAATACTCACTGGCATTAATCCTCAGGCAGTGAATTGAAATTGCCTTCCCCTCCATGCCTGGATAATAATCATCACCATGATTTTCACCACCGTCTTTCAAATGTTCTTGGCCGTTGCCTCTGGGTCTCTTTTGTTTTTAAAATACCAAACCTCCCCCTATTATTGGTTTCATACAGGGATCGGGATCTGAGAACGCACCGCAGTGACGAATATTTGGAGTAATCGCTCCTCCCGATCCCTTCTGGGGCGCTTTGTGAGCGCAAGAGGAACTTACCCGACATAACCCAAAACTGTGGCCTGTATTTACTGAATCCTCTTTCAAGGCCTTAGGAGTTAACAACCAAAAACCAACAGAAAAACATCCTGGGTCCAGGGGTCATGGTAACTAGGGGGTATTGTTGTTCCCTGGATCTCTCGCCTCTCGCCCTCCGTAATGAATATGAGAGGCCTAATAGACCCTCAGTCTGACCTCCAATAAGTGCTCCACACTTGGAAACATGAATTGCTATCTTCAAAGCGCTGCCACTTCCTGAATGTTGCCCTTTCATTGAATGTGTGAAGTGTGTGTGCATGTGTGTGTGTGTATGTGAACATACACACACTTGAAAACCAACGCGGCAGAGGTGACTGCCCCCTCGAGCGGTGAGGAGAACCAGGGGATTCCAGACTCACACACATTTCAACAGTCACAATTATTCATAATTGCAGAGTCCGTGTGTGTGTGCGAGTGAAAGAGAGAGAAAGTTGAGAGACCCGCAAACTGACAAACTCAATAAAAGGCTAAAAAAGAGTTTGGCAAACTAGCGGGAAAAATAGAGAAAGCCAGTCAAGCTGTTGTTGCTTTTGGGGGCAAGAGTTGGCACTGATAAAGGCAAAGTTTTCACACTGATTCCCAGTCAAAGAGCAGAGTGAATAGGTGGCAACAGCTGTGTTTCCCGAAGAAACCAAAATGAAGACATTTTGTCAGTGAAATAGTCCTAATTAAACTATTTCCAATCTGATACAAATCTTACGGAACACAAATCGTACCATAAACAGTTGAATTTCACCAAATCCTCGTCAACTGTACATCATAACCGAAAGCAACAAAAAGTCTCATCTTGTGTACCCGTGTATCTTATAAATTATTTCGGTTAAATGTGTACTTTCACAGGCTTCCTCTCACACAGGACACAATCAACTGCAATTAATCTGATCAATGGAATGTTAAACGGCGTACAGGATATACTGCGGCAAGACTAAGTGCCCTCGAGCCCCATCGAGGATATTCGACGTGATGGAGAAAAACCATGTCCCCGTCTCCTCAGGGGGCTAAATCTCTCCCATGTTAGATAAATTAGTCTGGGTTAGTACCTGGACTTCCTATAGTCAACTCGCAACCTTTTGATCTCTAACTACGGCAAAATGGATCCAAGCTGATGAATTTGTACGCCCCGGTTATGATTGATTATGTGGCCGCTTAGGACGGAAAGGCCTGCCAAAGTTTATTTTGAGGTTTTTTTTTTGGCGTTTGGAATGGTAGTTGGTTTCTTTCATTATTGAAGGATTTTGAGAGAAACGGCATTAACAGGAACACAACATAAAGGCAAAGAAGCACACACAGAATCAAAGGCGTTGGGGTCATCAAGTATAAGCTGGATCGGGGGGGAGGGCGGTTGTTGTTGTATGTGTGCAAGCATGAGACAACGTCTTGGGAGTGGCGTTGAGCTGGACAGAGGGCAGATCTGAAGTTAAACGAGGACTCTAATGAATGAGGCTGTAACGATCTCGCCTGGCGGCTGGTTCCCATGCAGACCCGGAGAGACGGACAGTCAAGCTGGAGGCCAACACACACGCACACGCACACAGAGGATAAAATAGAAACACATGGTGAGTGTGTACATGTGTTTAGGACACACAAAAGGAGCATAAAATTACTTTACACCCACCGCTCTCCTCTATTGCTTTCTCCTTTCAGGCCTTTCCACACTAAGCAGCAGGAAGTTGCCTGCTCTGTTTATTTCAATGACCGTTTGATGGGAGCTTTGCCTCCTAGCCAGGCTGTAGCGGTAGGTTTTGTTCAACCACATTTATGCACAAGAAGGGAGGACAGAATATTTGAAACACATTTCAAAATAATCCAATAACAATGGCCTAAAACTATAGTAGAAATGATCACGTCTCAGTGACAGTGACAGACACATTGCTTACAAAAACTGAATATTACAAGGATAGGATATATAATTGTATGGTTGTTCTACTTGATTGCATTACACATTATAGGTTTACATAAACTGGTAACTCTCTACCTAATAAACTGGATCTCCACTCTTACATTTCAACCCAAACAAAGATTGCAAACTGGTCCAGAAACACTTGAATGCACCTGACACCAAGTAGGAGACAAGCTATGAAATGGACAACACTCTGACCCAGGTGACCGCAGTGGTTGACTTACAACCTGCTGTGGACATGAAGGTGGCCACTATGCGATTCTGATGAGCTAGTTTGTGCCATTAAAACTGCAGTGGCTTTTTTTTACCATAATAACAGCCCTTGTAAACAAACACACACATCACTGGGTTTTTTTACCCCCAATTTGCATTTGCGAATGAGTTTTGCTATGAAGTGTTGGAAATGTATGTAAATGTAGTCACACATGAAAAAAATGGCAGAGATTCAATAAAATGTCCAAATTAGGGCTATCAATCGATTAAAATATTAAATCGTGATTAATCCCATGATTGTCCATAGTTAATTGCAATTAATCACTAATAAACCCACACATTTTTGATCTGTTCAAAATGTATCTTAAAGGGAGATTTGTCAAGTATTTAATACTTTTATCAACATGGGAGTGGGCAAATATGCTGCTTTATGCAAATGTATGTATATATTTATTATTGGAAATCAATTAACAACACAAAACAATGACAAATATTGTGCAGAAACCCTCACAGGTACTGCATTTAGCATAAAAAAATATGCTCAGATCATATCATGGCAAACTCAAGCCCTAAAAATCGCAAGTTGAGTTAAAGCATTAAAGAAATTAGTGGCGTTAAAACAAATTTGCATTAATGCTTCATTGTGTTAACTTTGACAGCCCTAGTACAAATAAAATTAAATAATATTAATAATAAATAACATAAATTAAAGACTGTCCTTTGACAGAATAGCATTGACTGGTTGAATGGTTATACCTTGTACTGTGAACTTTTGCGCCTCCCCCAGTCAATGGTTTGCACATTCCTGCACAAACTGTACAGCTCTTCCACTTTAAACAGATATATTTTTACGTATTTCTTATATTTATATCAGTGAGGGTACAAAAGAAAAAACTTTTAAACTGTTTCTAAATGTATATTCTATTTTTAAAAAAAATTCAGCTACTTTGGTGATATTTGTCCTCCAAACCCAAAAGTCATACCTCCCAAGACAATTAAACCTTTACTGCATTCTGGTTTGGAAAGTGCTGTCCATTGGCTCATGGCCTAATAAAAAATGTATCCGTGATTTTAATGAATATGTGCTGCCTCACATCATGACCTAAAGTCCCTGTATCTTCTCTATAAGTGCCTGCTCAGGCATTAATGAAGCCACATGTGTGACGATGTGATGAGTGAAGTGTGTCAGCCACATAAATATTGCATACAAACAAGTGTTACACGTGAGACACATGACTGAGTCTCTACACTAATGAAACATCATAATTACAAAGTTTTAATGGAACATTTCAACAAGTTGCTCAGACCTTTTTTAGATTTTGGTCAATGTGTTTATCTCTAGGCTGTGATGAGATCTAAAAAACAATGTGCAATGTTGTTAATTGACAGTTGTTTCAAGGAACAAAATGCCCTTTTCACTGTAACATTTTGATTTGTTGTAGTGGGAAAAGTACAGATGTAAATGAAAAACTGTAATTCCATTTAGCTGCTTCAGTTTCAGGTATTGTCCTAGTATTTTGCACGCTGGCTCACCGTTACACTGTCATGGACACATTGTTAATGTTATTAGTAACAACTGTGCTTTTCCTACGATGACAAGTCAAAATGTCTGCTTTGAAAATATGTAACTTTTTTCCTATCTTTATTCAAGAGCGTGGTCTTTCAATTTGAGAGCTTGACTCATTGATTTCACAAACAGATTTTGTAATACTTTCCCTCGAAACCCTGTCTTCGCACTCAAATAGCCCCAGCTGCGCTTGGATTTGCTCTGCTTTTGCTCTGCAAAGTATATGCTTGCACTCAGATATATTGTTGCTTGTACAGATTTCCTGCGCTCCAGCCTTTCTCCTCACACTCGGGCTGCTTTTGTGTGCTTGTGAAACGTCTGCTCACAGATTCCCCCATGTAAACATTTTCCAACCAATAGAATGCCAGGTGTAGTGTTGACCAATGAAATGATGCGTGCCTCGGGGTGAGTTAGCTTCACTAAAGCGTCCCTGACGGGCGGTTATTCTTTAACCCAGGTTCATCCACTTTTGCCCTCCAAGGCTTTAGTACTGTATATGTACTTCCCTGGCTTTCTTCACAAGGTTTGTAATAAAAAGACAGTTAATACTGTATATGTATACCAGCGCGCCCCCCATACTTTTTCCCTTTATTAAAATAGCTACACCAGCCTCCCGTCGGTGTGTTAGAAGGGAATGTATAGTGGTGTCGGTCAGTTTTGCCATAAATTGATGGAGATGGAAAATTGCCATAAAAGAATATCACACCTTAAACCAAATCTTGTTTGGGCAAAATTCAAATTATCATGGGCCCTCTCCTTACTTTTGCACTGGCAACATGATCCAACAGTACCAAAGCACTTATTTATGTACAGCCACATCAGCATACTTAATGATGTTCACCACAATAGCCTATCGATTGATCCAACATCTGTAGGGTTTATTTTCTCTCATATTATTGTTCCTAGGGCAACAATATGACACTTGTTTGTTCTACAGAATAATAACATAAAACTTATTTTAAGGGTTATTAAAATGGACCTCACGGCACAGAAGGACCTTAGAGCAGCTGATCATCAGCTGTTCACTACCTACAACTGTGTCTCCAAGAAATTACAGTTATATCAAACTAAATCATAATCGCTTACTGCATTATGTTGAGAGGCAACGTCGTTTTGAGTGAATGAAACACTACATTTCTGTACAAACACTGGAGTCGCAGGGCTGGCGTGGATGGTGGCAGGACTTCGACACCAGACGCCCAGGTTTCCATCCCGTCTCTGGTTAGGTTTAGCCAATGAAAGCACTTTAGTTAAGGTTAGGGGAAGATTGTAGTTATGGGTAAATGTTAATAATTTGTTGCATCTCGTGCTTCAAATCATTCTGTAACAAATTAGATATGCTGTCAGAGAACATTTTACTGCTCACTGTTACAAATGAGTTTGATATAAAAAGGCCATTTCTATGAGTCAGGGTTGTTACCTAATGTTTGCCAACTACATTCTTATTAATATACTGTAACAGACTTGACTATTTAAACACCCAACTCCATACTAGTTGCTATTGCTGCTGCTAACTGCCACAGCTTCAACTGGAGCTGAAAATACTCAAAATCGAATGCTATTTGATTTAAGCTGATTGAGGGATTATCTTCTTACTGCTATTTATTTATGAATCATCACTCGACTATGGACACATTCAATGATCTCATGTGTTGTCATACTGTATTAGTACATTCAACACCAGTGTGCCAGCTCTAATCAGTCTATTCCCACTGGAGGGTTTTGTTTTATAACACTGTAAATAAAACGTCTGAAATCAGATGGCTTTCTGATTGGGTAAGAGCGTGATCCTGAGTGGAAATGAAATTGTATTTTCCATGTAGTAAACAGACTAAACTAAAATTAAACACCCCAATTCCCTCTTTGATGTTCTTCTCTTTGCCGTTTTTTTTTTTTTTTACTCACTCTCAGCACAGCTGACTGTACACATGGTGTAAAGCCCACATGGAAGTAAACACATTCTCACAGAAGTGTGTGGAAAGTAGCTTCATTTATGCATAGGCATCATTTATACCTTTGGCCCGAGGTATTTGTTTGAGAAGCTGCATGAATGAGATCAATGAGGTCATCCCATCTTGCCATCAAAACATTAATCTAACCACAAAAGGTATTAATGGTTATGGTACTGTGCATTATATGCACAAAATTGCACACACTATATTATTTGACAATATTGCTGACATTTTTAGACAATTAATTGATTAGTAGTGAGACAGAAAATTGTCAACTATCTTAATAATTGATTAATCGTTTATCAAACAAAAGTGTCTCTAGCTTTAGCTTCTCAAATGTGCTGATTCGCTTTTCTCTGTTTTATATTGTTGTAAATGCATCCATTTGGGTTTTAAACTCTTCTTTGGACAAAACATTTTCAAGATGTCACTTTGGGAACTTGTGATGGACATTGTTCTTACCATACAAATGTTACTACCCGACATACTGTATACTGTAGATAAATGAGTGATGTGGCCCACGGGCGTTGAATGCACATAGGAGGAGGAAGGTCAATGTTCTTGTGGTTGTGTGCACGTTGGACTAGGTGTTGTGGATTTAGAGGTGGACTTGGGGTGTCAGGGTATCAAAGGCCAGTTGTCTCCACAGACTCTGTTCACCATTTCACTTTATAGCCCTTTTGACTCTGAATTGTGAGGGCAGAAGTTAATGGATCATTCTGTGTGTGTGTGTGTGTGTGTGTGTGTGTGTGTGTGTGTGTGTGTGTGTGTGTGTGTGTGTGTGTGCGTGTGTGTGTGCGTGTGCGTGTGTACGTGCCCTTAGTATATTTCTTCTACTCACACAACCCGGTCTCACAGGAAAGTGTAGCCTAGAAATACCACGACACTACACGGACATTCCGTGAGTCATGAGTACACATTTTAGCCTTTTCACGTGTCATTTGTACGCCACACAAAAGTCCGCAGTTAGGTTTAGGAAAGAAAACCACTAACTTAGGTTCAGACAAGAAATCCACTTAGTTAGGGTAAGGGAAAACGTCATGGTTGGGCTTCAAATAAGTAAGTAAGCTAAGTAAAACACGTACGGAAACAACAGTAACGTAACTTACAAAATGAAATGATCTCCTGATTAAAAGTCTGGTGTTTGTTGGTAAGCAAACTAAGTGAAAACTAAGTTGATAAGTACACTAGGTAAAACACGTACGGAAATAACGTAACATAACTACAGAAAACACGTCACAAACGTTGATAAAAAAACATGTGACAATGTCATGTGACAAACGTTAGAAACGTAGCTTACAAAACAAAACACCGGTCAACAACGATCTGGAATACGAGTCTCCTGGTTAAAAGTCTGGTGTGTGTCGGGCTTATAAACCTCCCCACCTGCCCACCATAAGTGGTCTTTCTCGCTTATACGTCACTAACTCTTACCATAGCATTTATACATGGATGCGGTTACATTGCAGTCAGTACAGGAAACGTGGTTTACAAATGACACGGGAATCAAGAAAGGCATACTTATTGCACACTAAAAAGCCTTGCACATTATTGTACCATTTATATGCCTTTTCGTGTGCATCTTAATAGACAAAAAAGCAGCAAAGGGGTTGGAAAAGCAGCAGAATGACTTCATTGGACAACTCTGTTTCAAAATATTTCTCCCCTCAAGAACTTTGAATACTTTGCATACCAAAACAATGATAGGACATTTAGAACAACCTGAGAAATCCAGGGAAATGTGAGTCTGTATGCAGGTAGTGGAAAGTGGTGTGTTCTTCTGACATGTGTGTGTGTATACATACCATATGTGTGTGTGCGTGTGTGACTGTGTGTGTCTGTCCTGCTCCTCAGCTCTTCACATTAACAGAGTGCTGGTATGACTTACTCCCTGAATAAACTCACTAAATAAAAAATAAATACAATCTGATCTACTTTCATTGACTACACCTTTTCATCCTTCTATCTTCGAGCCCCTCCCCCACCAGTGTTACCTCGGAGATGACCAAATGCATATCATATGCATGCATGAGTTTGTGTGGCTTATGTGCTCAGGGCTGGGCGGCAGGCGGAGGGGGAGAGCGGGGCGCGACACAGAAATGTGTTCTACTTAAAATGCTAATTTTACATATTTAATGCCACGGAGCAATTTCTATTGGGAGATGAGCGTAGAGGCAGTGAAGCGAGAGGAGAAGGGAGAGAGCACTTATAGCATACACTCGACTGTCCAACAGGACGGAGGGGGGTGAGGGGGCGGGGGCGACGATGAAAGCACAAATTCCCTTCTCCCCACTTAACTCATTTATTCATCTGTTTGTACCCTCTCCCCTCTCTCTCTCTCCTGTCCTCGTCTCTCTTTCTGTCTCTCAGCGTCCCGAGCCTCCTTATATAATTGTTCAAAGTGTGATGAGACAGAGATTCACTGACAGTGGTCCAAACTGTTTCACTTCAGACAGACAATATCAACCAGAGAGAATCCTTAACCTGTTGCAGAAAACACTAGCACACTTGTAATTTGTAAAATGAAACAGGACGCCGTAGGGAATATAATACAATAGCGCAGAATAGGAGGTGCCATTTGTAGTTGAAAATATCCATTACAAGCTCTATCAAATCATTTATTTACTTAAAGGGACTGTATGTACGTTTTTACACCTGTTTTATCATTTTTCATTGCCAATGTGTGAACAGGTTGTAATCTAACCTAAAAATTAGACCTTCCCGCGACTTTCTGGGTTTCCTCTATCAGCCTGTAGACTGCTTTTAATGTGAAGAATTCGGGACATTTTTTCCCTGGGAAAATCCAACGGATGTGACCTTTATTTTTAGCTCCGCTTACAGAGCCAACAGTGTGCAACCATAGCTAATGTTCGGTTAGAAATGGAGTCCACTATCGCCAACAAGCGACCAGCCCCCACCACAACTCAGACTCCAACACAAACTCTAAGGAAGCACAAAAAAAACAGTTGTATCTAGTGAAGCCCGTCTTGCGAAACAGGAATGTGACCGACGTTGGAGGAAAACTAGGGTTGTGGGAGTGTGTGTGCATGTGGAAAGTGAGTGGTGAAGCAAGAGAGAGAGCAGCAGCGAGTGTGTGAGAAAACGAGTGAGCAGCGGAGCAGAAGAGAGTTAGTTTCGCTTTGAGAATATCGAGTGAATGTACAGTGGAAGTTGCAGTTTGTGCAAAAATAAATGCTGCAGCTCCTCAAGACCAACAGAGGTTTCCCTTGTCTTGTTTCTCTGCTGCTGAGTGAAGTGACGGGGCTCTGGAGCGAGTAACGTTATCCACTCTGGACCAGGAGACCAAAACTACGTTGTCTTCCCTGTGCCTTCTGACCACGGTCGGGTAGCTGAAGCAGGAAGAGTTAACACTTCTACCAACCTTTGTTTGGTAAGCTAACATTACTGCCAAGCATGTGAAATATATAGTGATATTTAGTTTTAGCTGGCTAATATTTCTAACGTTAATCAACATGATACCTGTCAATCATGTTCTCATGTCTCGTGGGTGTCACCTCACTGTTATGACCGATGCTCGCTCGCGTCTACGTAGAGTGAGAGCTACAGGACGCTGTCTACCATTGATTTGACGGCCACAGGTGTCACTGTTATCAAGCAATTTCTGATTCTTACATTGAGTCCTTTTAACAATTTTCGCAAATGTATGTTTGTGAAAACTAAATAGTTTTAGGGAGGAAAAGATCATAAAAATCAGGTAAAAGACAGATCAAACTGGACACAAACTGTAAGGTAGAATATAAAAACTCTGGTAGTTTTCCATATTGTGTATCAGAACAGACAGAACATACAGTATACTGTATATCCACACCATTTTTGACTATTAGTTCAATGTCTCAGTGTTCTCTTGAGGTCTCTTCCTGTTGTGCTCCCTGACCCCAGCTAGCATGCAGCCATCAGTGGTTTCATGGTTGATTACAGCTGTTCCTGGATTACTCCTGTGTTGTTTTTGGGGCTAAAGGTAAAACCAGATTAACTCGACTTTGGATCTGTGAACTCAGCTGGAAGGCCAGAGGGCTGGTTCTCATGGAGAGAGGATGGACACACACACACACACACACACACACACACACACACACACACACACACACACACACACACACACACACACACACACACACACACACACACAGAAAGATTATACACACAAACACACACATACATATCAAGATATCAAATAAGATAGCAAATGAGCCGTTACTCTAAACTATGTTATTGCTTGACAGAAAATTTAATATATCAAATTTCATTTTTCTTTGTTTTCTATTCACCTGATAATAACATAATTTAGCCTGATTTAGCTACATTTTGGTTAATGGATTCACATGCATGCTCTACCTTCACAGCAAATGATCAATCACAGTAATTCTCATGGTGGACTCATTTGTTTAGCATAGAACAAAACAAGTGTCTTGAATAGATTTCTGCATTTAACTTTAAAAATGAGAGATAAATGAGTAAAGATAAAGTCAAACTGATGCTAAATCCAGTGAGCAAAAAACTGCTATTCTTTATTTATGTACAAATGTAGCTGCTGAACTTAAAAACAGCATGATTCAAGTAAATGGTATTTTTTTTTACATATTGCAACGTGATTTCTTTCTAGCCCTAATTTGCTCCTAAAATACTTTGTATTCCAACAATAACTGGTTATGAAGATTTAAAGTTGCCCGGTTGGATCCTCTCTATGCTGGATGATGTTAGCTGCTGTTTAAATATTTGTTGAAACATCAAACTTTTATGGAGGTCATTTTGAGATCAAACTAAAAATGGCCATGATGGCATATCAACCCATCAACCCTCCACGTTAAACTTCCAATTCCGCCGGCCTGTCTCAGTAGCATTCAGTTTAGTGGCCATCTCTTGCTCTACCATGTCTTTATGACTCTTGGCTCACCCACTCTGCATACCAGTCCAGAGGCAATCCTGCTTGTGCAGGCATTTGTTGAGATGGACACAGGTAAACAACCGGTTAACATGAGTGGTAGAGGATTGACCTGGCCTTCTACAGAAGTCCGATGTTTGCTTGACATCTGGGCCGAAGAGAACATACAGGATATACTAAATAAAGTCCACAAAATATATTTATAGTCGTTCGAGTTGGACTGGAGGAGAAGGGATCCGTGCGCTAAGTAGATCAGTGCCGAGACAGAGTGGAACCACTCTGACAGCAATATGTCAAAGTCCACGATTCCCTGCATATACAAGTGGCAGCTCTCGAGATGAAAAATATAAATTCACTCCTTCGAACATGCCCCTAAACACATTATTCTTTTTATTTGGTCCACTTTAATTTGTGCTCTGTGAAACCGGGCCAGACTAAATAGATAACAAACCAAAAGTATCAATTTCATGCTGAATCGGACTAGCCAAACGGCTAGGATGGCTTGTGAAAAGCGCCTTCAGATGTTTCATAAAGAGTCTTGCTATTTAAAATACTTCCTCCACTACCGTCTCATACTTGAGCATGGGCGCTATGAGTCCATGCATAAGATGGTAGTGGAGGAGGTTTGTCAAATAGTAAGATTTTGGCAAAAATGCATGTGTTTGGGAAGTACTGAACGTACCACTGGATAAACAAGACTTAAATTATACTGCACGAGTTGTGTGACAGTTTGTAAACGGATCTTTTGATATAACTTGGTCCCCATTTACTTCCATTCATCGAGAATTTACTTTGTTTTCGGATTCTCCATTCACCGTGGAGGCATGCGAGAAAAACAAACTTTTCTTCAAGAATTCAACGTAACACGCGAGTGAGTAATTGATATACAAATGGTAATTTTAAGGGTGAAGTATTCCTTTAACTCCCAAACCCTGAGGCCTTCTGCATCACGCTGTGGAGATCAGTGGAGCCAGAGAGTCCAGGTCTCTCTGGCTGATGATGCCCATGGCTGGCTGGAGCTATTGACAGTCCCCGACACTGACAGCAAAGCAATCTGCCTCCAAAGTCCCTGGGCTCACCGTATGTGTGTGTGTGTGTGTTTGCGTGAGCATGTGTGTGCGTGCATTTAACTCAGTCAACTGACTTCCAATTTCCAACGCTTTCTGTTTGAAGATGTGGAGTTATTTTAACCCCAAAGCCCCCCTCGCTTGGATCTAGGATCTCGTAAAGGGGTGGTCTGCCTGGACTATAGGCCTGCTTGAATCATCATTCTAGGAGCCCATAATGATTGTCAAGGGAAAAGACCGACAACATGCGGTATGTCGCCAGTGATTCATTTGTCTTCACTGATGCAGTTCAAGTGCAGTTACAAATGCATTTAATTGGTAGAAATGATTTCTTCTTCTCTTGCTGCTGGAGGTTGGCGTAACTCTGCTCCCAGTACCATCCTATCTGGATTTGTAGCAGTGCTGTCATCATTTCTGTGTACAAGATGGCCTTGTGGTCATAGTAGACTGGAGTGAGCGTGCCATCTTGCCAGTCACAGATGTCCTTAACCACTATTTTAGTCAGAGGAAAGACAAATAACATAAGATAAAACTGACAGGTTAACCTTTTCAATTATCTCGTAGCCATGAGGAAAAACGACGCACACCGTTAATGCGATGTGGCACGGAGACAATTGAAATATCATTGCTCTCGTATCCTGGGGCCTACACGCACTGTATGTCCATGAGATACAGCACAAAACTGCCCAAACAAAACAGCTGGAATTCTATTCCTGTGCATGTTTGCAAAGTTCAACCCGCCGGTGTCAGTAGAGTCTCTCTGTGTCGTATGCCTCAATAAAACAATCAGCCATAAAGAACACACGCGCGCACACACACACACACAAATCTCAGTGAGTGGCCTGCTAGACACACACAGTTTCCCCAATCCTCCCACAGGCACCAGTCCAGCCCATGAGGTCATCGCCTGCCGAGACCCAGGATTATAACTCCAAAGGGACCCTTGGAAGCATGTGGTTATACGTTCTGACAGCCCAGCAGCCTGATTAAGCCCCCTGTTTGCTAACGCTAATGCTAAGCTAATATTAGCTCTGTTGTCAGCCGAAAGATGCCTTTTTTCAATAGCCCCCGCCAGGCTAAGCTATGGTAGGCTAAGCTAAAGCTATGCAAATTACCCCCAATGCACCTCTGTATCTCCTATCCAAATGACTTAACTCAGTGTGAGCGATTCATCATCACGTAATAAGCTCAATGCACTGAGCTAACAGAGGATCACTTTGGTCTAATACAAGATTAAGGAGGGTCATATGCAGAGGATTTGGGTTTAACTCGTTTGGAGGTGGAAGGGAACAAGGCTGAAAAAGGAGAAGTGTACGGACACAAGCTTAACGTTGCTGCTTGCCTTCAGTATAAAACTTAGCAGTTGTTTTAGCACATAAACATGTAGCCTTAATCTGCAATACAAATTCAGCATAACCTAAGTAAAAAAAAAAGAAATTTTAAAAGTTCTTTTCTTTGCTGTAGTCCAATAAAACCCCAATTAAAGCCCATAGATTTTAGATATTACCTAAAAATACCTCAACCTAAGTTTTCAGTCCCATTCGTTTCTTTGTTAGCAAGATTTCTCACGCTTTGGTGCAGGTCTATATCCTTATGCAGATTAAAGGGTTTCAATGTTTTGTAGCGCTGGAATAGTTTGGCATCAGTTTCCAGACTTTGCGTTTATTCCTGGTGAGCATGTTGCACTTTGTTTTTATTATAAAGTAATGTATCTAGAGTTGACTTGATACCGATACCAGTAATCGGAAATACCGTACAATACTGCCCAGAATTCGGGACCGGGTATCGTCGAGTACGTCAGTCTATGCACTAATCTGATACCAGAATTTAATAACACAGAAAAAAAAAATCAACTTGTTTAATGGGATTACTTTATATTTTATACATGTTTTATTAATAATTGATGTTCTTTGTAACTGACAAACTGAATAATAAAAGACATTTCTATTCTTTGTATGTATTTGTTCATGTTTTACAAAGGGTTTAACCTGAGCCAGGTCATACAACAATGATAGTTATCATATCACATCCATACATAGTCAGTAGTAAACAGCTGTTATAATAATATTAACTATATATTTTTTTACCATGCTGGTATCGGACCGGTACTCGGTATCGGGAAGGAAATAATTGTATCGGAACATCTAAATATATCAACACAGCAGCTACATGTCAAAAATGTTTGCCATACTTGGCATGATAAATGTTTCCTCAGTAGCATATTTCTCATTAAAACTGGCATACCAGACTGTCACTGGCAATGTGACGACAAATGAGACCAAATGGCATTAAAACCTTCACAACTGACAAAAATGTAGCAACCCCAACAGGATCACCTTTTCCCATTAAACTCACACATTGTGCTCTATTCACTGAACGGCATGTCAGCATGGTATTTTTATATTTGCAAAATTCCAATGTTAAATTGTTTGGGTTGCCTTGATCCTGCAGTGCAGATACCATTTCTCTCGCTCTCTCTCTGAATACACAGAGCCATCAGCGCTCTGAGTACTTTGTGGTTTTAACATCAATTAAAATCCCAGCGCCACTTGCTGAGCTGCACTGTGCACTGTCACATCGTGTTGTGTGATCTCGCGGTGTGATGAGCTGTGACAAAAAGCTCCATACAACACACACATTCACAAACATACAGAAAAACCTCTCTCCCTCTTGCTGTACGTAAACATACAAACATGCGTCTCTAACATACAGCTATTATAATAAATGTTGTGTACACACAGATTTTAAATTAAGAGATTCATGCATGCCTGCACAAGCAAACACAATTACCGGATAATACGATTTGGCTGAGAAATCAAATAGAAAGTGTCATTAAATACGATGAGAGAAGAGAGCGGGACTTGTGCGAGAGAAATCAACCATCATCATCTCCATCCGTACGAGTTCTCCGCTTCATTCTCCCCGTCCTAACACATCGCCCAGTAAACAGGCTGAGGCCAACGGCTCAACTCAACGCCACCACGTGTTATCCCAGAGTGTCTGCTTACGCCTCCCTGGGTCTAATCAGCTCTGACAAACCAAATATCTCTGGAGAGTTTACGCCACTTGGTTTGACTTGCCGGTTGACTTCTAACTACACAGCAGATTGCATGGCTTTGAGGTCAGTTGCTTTTCCAACAGTTGCTTTTCCAACATTTAACAGCTAATACAGAACATGTAAAGGGTTAAAGCTGATGAGTTTAACAAAACCCCAGCATACTGTAAATAAATGAAGCATTTTATCAGTTTTGTGGGTTTAAAATAACTGCATGTTCTATTTTTTTATTCTTTTAACTTATTCGGTTTTTGCTCTCATGATTGTTTCATACTGATTGGATAAAAACAACTAGATGACTGAACTAAATGTTCAATCATCTAGTCAAAACGGAAGAAGCAGCTCTGCATCATCACCATGGCTATCTGTGTGTTCAGTGATGCTGACTGTGTGCGTTCACTGGTGCGTTCACGTACTCTTGCATGACAGCTAAAGTAGCTCCGTCTAACGGCACTGATGTTCCCTGCCATTTGCCTTCAGGGCTTTTCCTCATTCTCTCTCTTCCTCGCTGACTTTTAAAGTGTTTTTCTGTTTTTTTTTTTGTTTCTCCTTGAGGAAACATGACCAACAAAGCTTGGCTTCGTGGAGAGCAAGGCCACTGATCTTAGTGTCTGTTTAGGGAGTTATCATGACCCTGCCAAAGTCTTCCGCCAGTTTACACGTCATTCAGTAAAATACAGGTTAAAGTGAGGGCGAGGGAAGGTGGGGTTAAAATGTTGCCTCTTCCTGAACTCCTTATAAAATGTGGACTTTATTCAATTAAAAGAGATGTGACTGGAGTATTTCTTTTTGAAAAATAAAATTGCAACTTTTGAGGCACAAACTGATAAAGTCCAACTTCCATGTCAGTGTAGTTTTTATTAATGCTTAACGGCTTGATCCCCATTCACAAACCCCATCCACAGTGGCGAAGAGCTGTGATTGGCTAGCCAATAAATGATAATGTAAAAGTAAACCATTTGATGTAATTCCATATTAATCACTCAGGTATATTTATTTTAGGGCTGTCAAAGTTAACGCGATAATAACGCGTTAACGCAAATTTGTTTTAACGCTAGGGATGTGCATTCCAAGCAAAAATACTATTCGCAAATCACTGGAAATTAGTAGATTATTATTCGAAAATCGCTGCATGACCCACAACCACCCCTGATCTACCTGTTAAAGCTACGAGGGGTGCGGCGCCGCTTGCGTGCACGCATACTCACATACACCGTTTCACCAGTAGTAACGTTACTACCAGGTACCAGGCAACTTGTGACGGTTAATACAAGGGAAATATATATGTTTTATGACGGGGCGAATAGTCGCATAAACTATTAGATTTTTTATAACTTAACGACTATCTCAACTTGCGATTTTTAGGTTGTAGTGGGCTCTTTAAAACTGAGTCTGCTCTGACTGGTCAGCTGGACCACTCTGTTGTGATTGGTCAACTGAACCAAACTCTTTGAACTCCGCTCCAGCTCTGCTCTAACTAGCTTTGTTTGAGGGCATGCCAAACTAGCTGTTATGCGTATGTGTTTCTTGGTGACATCACCACATTACGGAAGAAAAGGTGGGACTTCAAGCAAGGCGTTTTAGGCAGTTCAGGAGCAGTGTTTCTGTGGGGGACAGTAACTCCCTTTGGTGTGGACTTTGAGCTTTGTAACTTTACAAACCTTTTACATGCACAAAAAAGTATATAACTCACTAAAGGAAAGGGAAAAAAGCACAAAAGCATAATAGGTCCTCTTTAAGTTGGATGAATAATGTGTTTTTCTTTAAGTTAATTAAATTGTTCTTTCAATTATAGTACAACATAACTGCATATTGGTCTCAGTTTCAAGTGCTTTTCCTCTTCTTCCCCACTGAGCCCGCTCGGATCTACTGTTCAGTAGACATGTGTAATAATAATAACAATATTGCATGGTCTACTTCTCAACCTTGCATAAGGAATAGAGCGGGAGATGGACTTAAGCTGCAGCAGGAAGAGAAGGAACATCAGAGGCCTCAGGGTAACAACCACCTAATTGAAATGCATTTTACTTCGCTACTTTCCACAAAAACTAAAAGGATTGGAGGTTGAGGAAAAGATGGGAGAGATAAAAAATGAATAAAAACAGTTTTTACCTGAATGGTGCAAAGGCCATTTTGGAGCACTCTCTGTAAGGACAGGAAAAAAAGATAGTTATGTACTCTGCATGGTCTATTATGCCTCAAACTGACAATATAGTAGGAAAATGTGAACTGCAAGTACTGACATTTACTTTTCATTATTTTGACATTTCAACTCCAGCATTTGACTTCGTCACCCCAATTTAACATCAGTCAGACAGTGAATCAGACATATTCAAAAATATCCCTGAAGTGAATCTTCTGTCTGTCCGTCCATGAGGACATTTCAGATGTCTCTAAGGGAAATAAAATAATCTCATTAGCTGAGCAGACCAAATAGTGTTACCTCTTTAAGCCTTTTCCCAAATGCAGCTTAAGTTTGATCTCAATTTGCAAAGAAACCCATAAAAATCCCATTGTCATTTGACATTTTTTCTACTCCTCAATAACTTTGCTCACTTCTCCCCTGAATCATAATGACTAATACTAAAAATATAGCCCTCCATAAGTCTGCATCCTCCGCTTTTATATTTGTTTCAGCAGCCACGTGGCTTTAGGGCATTTTACTGCAAGAGAAACAGCTAGAACAAATTTGGAAAACTAATTGTGTTTATCTGTGTACATGCACTGATTGTGTATTTCTGTGTTTGTGCCAGAGTACATTTGTGTTCATGTGTTGTGTGTCTGTGATTCTTTAACCCACCATCCTAAGAACAGATAAAGGCCAGACTGTCTGATAGAGGTGTAATAGTGTATTTGTCCCTTATCGCTCAAAACAGTATGATGAATTTGGTACAAGATTTGGTTTAGTACATCCTATGACCCATTAAAGCTGCACAAACCAAATTTCTTTTTAATATAGACAATGAATCTGATGGCTTCTTGTAGTGTAAAAGGGATCACTCATCAGGACGAATCCACAGATAAGTACTGTCCAACTCAGCAGCTCTAGAAATTATTTTAGCCAGTTGTAGCTAGTTGTTTTGTTTGAATGGCTCCAAGATTCTGATTAAGCCCATTCCCAGCAGCAACAAGCTGCAGTTTTCAGCAAAAAAGCTCCGGAAAACCAACTGTGTGCTACGTGCTCAGCACTAAACAGAAGACAAACATAATAAGCAACTGAATAGTGAACATAGTGGAGCATCTAGTGAACTAAGGAGCCAAGTATTGTTTTCTCTGGAGTTGGTGAAAACCAAAACAGAGTTAAAGTGAGGCTAATATGGAGTTAAATTTGTCAGGTGCCTTGAAACATGACTCCAACAGGATGGTAATGTTGCTCAGTGTAACTGTTAGATGCAACTTTATAGAAGCAATAATAGTAGGGCTGTGTTTCATCTTGGCATAGGGTTATGTGGTGTGGACCATTAATGCACAAACTCTACCAAGAAAGCTTTGGCAGGTATCAGTTGTTGACTTATCTAAACCTTATACAGTTAAACGAGAACACCACCTAAATTAAGAATTCCATTATGTTATTTCCATGTCCTGAAAGTTCAGTCAGTATTTGGGACATGAGCTACTCTCTCTCTCAAAGCCAGAAACCAGAGAAGTAAGTCTCAAACTTTTGATACCATCAAGTATAAAGTCTGGAGCTGCTCCATAGACAATGAATGGGAGACTGATTTTATGGACACATAGAATGTGTTCTTTTTTATACCGAAATGAGCTTCAGGGTGCGTTCACACCTAACCCATTTGGTTCAGTTAAAATGAACTCTGTTTGCCCGATTAGTACAGTTCGTTTGGGCTGGTGTGAAAGCTGTCCATTGAACCCTGGTGTGGATAAACAACCGGTCCACTTCCAAGCGGACTCTGGTGCAGTTTGTTTGTGGTGTGAAAGCAAACAAACCAACCACAATATATTATGATAGCAGATATGTGATTTTAGCGTGATTTCAAAAGCTAAACTACTAATAAATCTGTCTGCTGCTGTGAAATATATGCTTAGTAGAAAAAACTATGCGTTCGTACTACTCATCTGGGAGCGTGCAAAGGGGCTTTTGGTGTCTCTACCATTACTCATCATGAGATGTGGTCGATTTCCAGTCTAATAATACTAATATTACATAATAATGCGCAAACGCAAATTTGTTTTAACGCCACTAAAAGCGCTACATTTTGTCATGGACATTTTCAAAGGGGTCCCTTGACCTCTGACCTCAAGATACGTGAATGAAAATGGGTTCTATGGGTACCCACGAGTCTCCCCTTTACAGACATGCCCACTTTATGATAATCACATGCAGTTTTGGTCAAGACATAGTCAAGTCAGCACACTGACACACTGACAGCTGTTAAATGGAAAATGGACTTGCTTTTATATAGCACTTTTCTAGTCTTCTGATCACTCAAAGCTCTTTACTCTACATGTCAGCATTCACACACACATTCATACACTGATGGCAGAGGCTGCCATGCAATGTGCCAACTTTGCCCATCAGGATCTAATCTAAATACTCATTCACACACCTTCGGGAGCAATTTGGGGTTAAGTGTCTTGCTCAAGGACACATCGACATGTGACCGGAGTAGCCGGGGGTCAAACCGCCGACCTTCCGACTGGTGGACGACCTGCTCTACCCTCTGAGCCACAGCCGCCCCATACTGTTGAGACTGTTGTTGCCTGTTGGGCTTGAGTTTGCAAAGGGGTCCTTTGACCTCTGACCTCAAGATATGTGAATGAAAATCGGTTCTGTGGGTACCCACAAGTCTCCCCTTTACTGACATGTCCACTTTATGATAATCACATGCAGTTTGGGGCAAGTCATAGTCAAGTCAGCACACTGACACACTGACAGCCGTTGTTGCCTGTTGGGCTGCAGTTTGCCATGTTATAATTTGAGCATATTTTTTATGCTAAATGCAGTACCTGTGAGGGTTTCTGGACAATATTCGTCATTGATTTGTGTTGATACTTGATTTCCAATAATAAATATGTGTGATATGTGTGATTCATTTGCGATTTAATTTTAATTAATTTTAAAATATTTTAAAACGATTGACAGCCCTACTAATAATGCGTATAATCTGTTATTAATCCATCCATCCATTATCCGTAACCGCTTATCCCATTCGGGGTCGCAGCTGGAGCCAATCCCAGCTGACATTGGGCAAAGACGGGGTACACCCTGGACAGGTCGCCAGACTATCACAGGGCTGAAACATAGAGAAAGACAACTACATTCACACCTACGGGCAATTTAGAGTCAACAGTTGACCTAACCTGCATGTATTTGGACTGTGGGAGGAAGCCGGAGAATCCGGAGAAAACTGCAAACTGCAAACTCCACAAGGGCCCCAATACGGATTCAATCCTGCGACCCTCTAGCTGTGAGGCGACAGTGCTAACCACTGCACCACCGTGCAGCCCCATCTGTTATTAATCGAAGAACATAAATATTCACATCAGAAGCATTGAAGTGCTGCATAAATTTCTGTCAGTCACTGGAATTTGAGTTCCCCACGTGGGTCCTGATGATGCAGGATGACAATCACCAAAACTGCCGATTCAATGAGTCACCTGTCAGTCTGAATAATTTCCTGTTTACTCCTCTGGTTTGTTTGTATAAAAGTCTTGCCTTGGTCTGGACCAAATTAACCGAACTACAGGTGTGAAAGAATCCTTATTCTATTGTAGTGTTCTCAGATCTGAAACAGACTAGAATTACTGGCTCGCACTTGTATGCCTCCAACAACCAGTTAAGTTGCAGTTTGAATCCATGTCTGTCCAAAATATCATCACTTCATCATTTTATATCATTTTTGTAAAATGGTCATAATTAACATATGAATTCTTGAGTTATGGCCAAAAATGTGTTTTGTGAGGTACCAGTGACCTTGACCTTTGACCACCAAATTCCAATCCGTTCATCCTTGAGTCCAAGTGGACGGTTTGTGCCAAAATTGAAGAAATTCGCTAAAGGCGTTAACGAGATATCACGAGAATGGAACGAACCTAAGGTACAGTGACCTTGATCTTTGACTTTTGACCACTAAAATCTAATCAGTTCATACTTGAGTCCATGTGGACGTTTGTTAGGGCTGTGTATTGGCAAGAATCTGACGATGCGATACGATACGTATCATGATACGATACGTATCATGATACAGGGGTTACAATCCAATATATTGCAATATATTGTGATACTGTATGTAAGGCGATATATTGTGATTTGTTTATCTAATTTTACAAAAACTGTCATCGTATAATGAACACACCACCATATAGATCAAATCTGAGTTAAAAAGTTTACTTTTTTCATGAAATCAGAACAGTTGGATCTGCATTTGCATTTATTACAGTCCCTATAAAATCCAACATCATAGCAGTACTTTGAGAGGGCACACACACTGAGAAGGTGCATCTCTTTGATTGAGTTAATATTTGCATGTAAACTATTAATTAAAAATCAATATTTTCTTACACCCCTAACGTTTGTGCCAAATTTGAAGAAATTCCCTCAAGGTGTTCCTGAGATATCGCGTTCACAAGAATGCTACGGATGGACAGACAAACAACCCGAAAACATAATGCCTCCAGCCACGTCGCCGGCGCGGACGCATAAAGATTAACCTATATACTCAGAACATTCCCCTGGGTGCCCTCAGTCATCTATAACATCTTTCCCCATTCATTGTCTATGGAGTAGTTCCACACTTTATACTTGGTGACAGAGAGATGTTTATGTTTACTAATATTTTTGGAATGTCTTAGACCGTAGGAATAACATGAATTTTGAAAATGGCTGTAGTTCCCCTTTAACATTACTGATGGGGCAAATGCAAAAAGGAAGAGGGAACTCTATTCCTGTATCATTCAGATCCCCCGTTTAAGAGTAAATTATAGCAACAATGGATACATACCATAGTGACATTAAAGACTAAGTATGCTGATGTCCTTCAACCCAAGTGAGGCAACATTATGCCAGGGGCAAATGGCTGCATCAACACACAAACTCATTTGCTATGGTACCACTGCATGTGTCCATTGTGACAGTGGTACTGTAGGCACAGTCACGTAAAGTCCTTCTCCCCACAGTGTTCAAGCATTCATTAAAACAATGACCAACATCAGGAGTGCCGTTTGCATCTCAGTCTGACTCAGAGGGTGTGGCATTTAAGCATAATATGCTCAGAGTGCTTGAGCCTCAGTATGTTCATTCCTGTGCACACATTCAAATTGGACCAACGCAAACACACTGACCTTGTTCTCTTTTAGATGACTTACTGACCATGTCCAGATGTTTGAGGACTTTTATTTCAACAGAATGAATAGCTCATGAGACACTGTTTAGTGTTCATGTTTGTCAAAGTAAAGAAATCTAATATTTAGTTTTCCCTGCTGTACCAACAACATACTGAATGGTGACCTCGTAACCACATTTCAAATTGTGAATTGTGTGTACTACTATAGCCATACTAATCTCTACAAGCTTAGCCATATGCACTATAGTCTTCATGAACGGTGCAAAAATAATTCACACTCATGAAGTGTCTATTTAAAATCATTATCCCATCATAGATTCCCATGTTGTGTATGCAATCCGTCTGTGAGAAGGTGCCGACAGAAGTTGCCCCAGGAAATCGATGTAATCACACACAAATGGTGCAGAGCTGTGTCCAATTTCACACGCATTGTCGCCGCTCACGGCTACTCTGGTCTGACCTCCGACCCCTCCTGCAACCAGACACTGGTTGTTGTAGTACAACTCTATGGCAACAACACTCCAACCAAATCAAAAGCAGATACTGTCTTTTAACAAATCATGAGCAATGAAAGTCAAGAAGGAAAAACAAGGTTATTAATATAAGAAGTGATTACACAATACTGGTATGGTGAGAGTCATGCATCTCCGTTGTTCTTTCTCATAAATGTAATGGTGTCAAATTATTTGACTGAAGAACCCCAATGAAGATTAAGACTCTCAAACTTCTTTAAAGCACGTCAGAAAGGGTATGAGAAAGGTATGTGAAAGCAGACAACGGAAAAAAGTCCTTTTTTCAATTCTCTCCTCCTCCCTTTTACAGCTCTTTGTGCAAAAAAAGGAAATCACAACAAATAAAGGGGAAGCAGAACGAGGGGTAAACAAACTGAGTACTGGTGAAACTGCCACTTGTTAAAAGAGCTTAAGCTGGCAAATTAGTTTTGGGGTCAGACCCTGACTCTGTTCCATTGTCTGCCGTGACACCAGTTCGTCATGCCTCTGCAGAGAAAATCAAATAAAACAATAGCAGCGTAACAGGAAAGATCAGTTGATGTTTTAGTAAATCCTCGTGATGGCCATTGTAGGAGTCATGGATGGGTAGCCATGAGAGTGTTTAGTAAAGGAAGTGACTCAGAGAGATGTCCAACTGTGTGCTGCTCACACAAGGTCTTAGTTATCACACTCAGTTAGATAGTGAAAAAACAAAAAAAGGAGGTTTCAACTTCAAGGAGAAAAAAGATACGTTAATGTTTCAAAGCCATTTCACACTTTCACAACATGTTCCTTTATCCACCACTACAAATAGTTTTTATCATCTCAGGATGTAGCATCCAAGACAATGAACCAGGAAAAACATGAGGACAAACCAAGAAGCATATTTATGCAATGCGTAAAGTACTAGTAGTAGTTTTAGCGAATGACAACTAATCATTTATTGCTAGTCATTAGGGCTGGGCAGTATATCTATATTATATCAATATTGTGATATGGGACTAGATATCTTAGATTTTGGATATCATAATATCGTAATATGGCATAAGTGTTGTCTTTTCCTGGTTTTAAAGGCTGCATTACAGTAAAGTGATGTCATTTTCTGAACTTACCAGACTGTTCTAGCTGTTCTATTATTTGCCTTTATAGCCACATTATTGATGATTATTTATCAATAATCTCTTTGTGTAAATAATTTGTGAAAGCACCTATAGTCAACCCTACGATATCGTCGCAATATCAATATCGAGGTATTTGGTCAAAAATATTGTGATTTATTATTGGATTTTCTTCATATCCCCCAGCCCTTGTAGTCATTGCCGTCTAGCTGTTCATTGCAAACTGAGGGGTTTCCAGCTGCAGATTAAAGTCTTAATGGTCTCAAACTGGGATTAGGGCTGTCAATTAAAATATTTAATCATGATTAGTCACATGATTTTCCATACTTAAATCGAATTAATCACACTTTTTTTTATTTGTTCAAAATGTGGAGGGAGATTTGGAAGTATTTGGAAGTATTTAATACTCTTGTTAACATGGGAGTGTTTTATGCAAATGTATGTATATATTTATTACTGGAAATTAATTAACAACACAAAACAATGACAAATATTGTCCAGAAACCCTCACAGGTACTGCATTTAGCATAAAAAATATGCTCAAATCATAACATGGCAAACTCAAGACCAACAGGCAACAACAGCTGTCAGTGTGTCAGTGTGCTGACTTGACTATGACTTGCCCCCAACTGCATGTGATTATCAGAAAGTGGGCATGTCTGTAAAGGGGAGACTCGTGGGTACCCATAGAACCAATTTCCAAAGGACCCCTTTGAAAATGGCCATACCAATTTTTCCTCGCCAAAATTTAGCGTAAGTTTGGAGAGTTATTTAGCCTCCTTCACAACAAGCTAGTACGACAATGGATTCCTTAGGTTTTTCTAGTTTCATATGATGTCAGTATCTTCACTCTAGCTTTAAAACTGAGCCTGCTACAACCTAAAAATCGCAAGTTGCATTAATGTCGTAAAGAAATTAGTGGGGTTAAAACAAATTTACGTTGATGCGTTATTATTGCTTTAATTTTGACAGCACTAATTGGAATAATTCATGTTCACAGTACCGTTGCGGCTGCACGGCAAAATAGGAATGTCTGTTCAATTCTTAAATCAAGCTTATCCTGCTAAAGTCTGCATTTGCCCTTTCCAGTGTCCACACACACACACACACACACACACACACACACACACACACACACACACACACACACACACACACACACACACACACACACACACACACACACCTCATTCAGTTACTCATGCACCCCTTAACCCACCGCCCCCACACACACATACACACAGTCTACTGTTCCTTTGCCCTTACTGTGTGCACGTCCAGTGGCAGGCCCGAGTCTGTAATTGCTGCCTCTGTGGCATGGACAGACAGGCGGACTGGGGATTGGAGATGACACGCACCCATTATTAGTGGACCAAGTGCTGTTTTTGCAATTACAGGGGGTTTGGCTGAGCACACTGAGCACACTGAATCGGACTCTGGGATTCTCTATTCAGAAGCCATTTAAACTCCAACTGGCTGCACAGCTTCTGTTGGCTCTGGCCTAAACAGCGCTGGGCTGGGCCTCTCTGTGAGCCTGAAAAGCTGTTCTGATGGGGTTTGGAAAGGATAAGTGAATCAAGTCTTCGCTTGGTCAACGTATGATTCAATCATGAGTCCTACAATCCAAACACAATACAATACAATACAATTTTTGCAAAGGCAGCACCCAGGTGGCAGAGGCAGGCAAGATAAACAAAGTTTAGAAAAGGCTGCCTGGCTGTTTCAAGGCTGAGTGTGGACAGCCTGAAGGCAGAGCAGAAAGAAACAAGAGAGCTAAACTGAACATCTTCTCCATCCAACACATCTCTTTAAGGTGCAACACAGAGAGCAGAGTCAATTCAGAGTGATTTAACAGCCAGTACACTAGGACAGTGCTGAAGCAGGTATCACCTGTAAACTGATCCTGGACTTCTTTTCATGTTGATATGTGCTGGGATAACCTCAGATAATATTTTTAATCTAAAGCCATACATTGTAAGTTGTACAATCCTGTATATATGGCAATGTTACTAAAGGTGGACTCATAAAAATAAAATAGAAGTAGAAGGGTCATTGAACTGTTTGCTGTGGTCAATTGACTAGTACAAAAGAAAATGGCGATTGTTGTTATGATGACAACAGAACACACGTCAGTGGGCCATAAAGTGTGGTCGCAGCTCGCTGGGAAGAGAACAGACGCAGCTCCTGGAGACCAACCCTGTCTCCCACAAAATTATGTTACAATACAACTAAACTGCATAACCAAAATACTAGGGCTTTCAAAGTCAACAACATAATAATGCGTTGACACAAATTTGTTTTAATGCCACATTTCTTTAACGTATTAATGCAGCTTGTGATTTTTAGGTTGTAGCGGGCTCAGTTTTACAGCTCGAGTGAACAAGCATAGATACTAGTATCATATGAAAATAGTTAACCTAATGAATCCATTGGTACCAACCAATAGCTTGTTGCTAAATTTTGGCAAGGAAAAACTGGCATTGCCATTTTCAAAGGGGTCCCTTGACCTCTGACCTCAAGATATGTGAATGAAAATTGGTTCTATGGGTACCCACGAGTCTCCCCTTTACAGACATGCCCACTTTATGATAATCACATGCAGTTTGTGGCAAGTCATAGTCAAGTCAGCACACTGACACACTGACAGCTGTTGCTGCCTGTTGGGCTTGACTTTATCATGTTATGAATTGAGCAAATTTTTTATGCTAAATGCAGTACCTGTGAGGGTTTCTGGACAATATTTGATATTTTTTGTGTTGATAGTTGATTTCCAATAATAAATATAAACATACATTTGCATAAAGCAAACATATTTGCCCACTGCCATGTTGATAAGAGTAAATACTTGACAAATCTCCCATTGAGGTACACTTTGAACAGATAAAAAATATGCTATTACTTTGCAATTAATCACAATTAACTATGGACAATTAAATATTTCAATCGATTGACAGCCCTATGAAATACATTATAAGGGAAACATATTTTCTAGCTTTAAACATGTGGTTAACATTGTAAATTGGAACAAAACGTTTTACATGGAACACGGACAGCGGTCTCCTGGGGGAACGTCTGGTGTTTACTGCTAGATAGCTTGCTAATTCCACCATGATTCAACATCACACTGGTTACAGAAAATGAGCTGTGACAAGAGTGTGTGGATGAAGCATTAAGTTATTCAATTTAAACGAGCAGTGAAGTAGTAACGTTATAAAGCATAGAGAGCCAGACGAAATGAGTCAGTCGTTACTGTAAAACCTCACCTCAGTCAGTCTGCAACTTGCCGCATGTCGGTTTAGTTTGAAGTCAGCCCGCTACAACGGTCACTGTGGCAATGGTACACATAAAAATGAAAACCTTTTACATTGATTTGAATGGGAATGTCCGTTCTACTCTTACTCTAATTCTATGGGTGAACACAATGCAGGCAGACCAAATGTTGTCTGGGCTCTTCAGAAAATGCAATGTAGTAAATGCTGTTAAAAGAAGATTTGTTTGATTTTCAAGTGGCAATTAAAGGAATGGTTGGATATTTGGGAAACACACTTATTTGCTTTCTTGTGAATAGTTAGATGAGAAGATCAATACCACTGTCATACCTGTCCGTTATATGTGAAGCTACAGCCGGGAGACTGAAACAAGAAGGAAACAGCTAATCTACCAGCACCTCTAAAGCTTACTAATTAGTATGTTTTATCCTGTTTGTTTAATCTGTTCAAAAAATGCAAGTGTAAAAACAACATTTTGTGGTTTTACAGGTGTGCTCAGGAGCAGCAACTTCCTGGAGTCAATGCTAACCTTACAGTGATGACAAGGCTTTAAGATGTCGCTGCTTCCTGCAAAGAAATAGTCTCTGCTTCCAGTTTTTATGCCAAGCTATGCTAACTGTCTCCTGGCTGTAGTTTCAAAATATTTTCTTAAAGTATTCCTACAAATGTTCCCACCCCTGCACTCATTCAGAAGATCTGAAAGAAAATGCAGAGAAACAGCTTGCAGATTGCCTGTCTGGTAGAATGCACATATCTACTACACTTCTCAGCACTTTCTTTGTTTTCTTTCAGAGCTATGGCCTTGTCTTCTGAATGCACTAAATGATCGACAAAAGTCTGGATAGCGGAGTCATCTCTAAATACACTTAAGATTGTGAGAATTTCTTCAAGGTGTGACAAGAAAATATTCAAGCCCCAGTGCAGTACAGAATATAGCTATCAGTCAAAGAGTAGCTGAACAATCAGCACACATACTGTGCAGCTGTGTATTCTCAGGTAGAGGAGTTCCCAGGAAGTCTAGACATACATATTAGTTCTGCCCAGCAGGTCAGTAAGAGAGGGGGGCTGACTCGGAGCCAGCCAGCCGCTCAGGCATGAGGAGGGTTTGAACCTAGCTGAGTCTATACGGCCCGGTGCTGGGGCTGAGGTTGTGGTTATTGTGCCGGCAGCCAGTGGCTGCTGCGTACCTGCAATCTCCCTGATGATAATGCAACATGGCAGCCCCGAGGGCAGAGCCCATACAACTTTCTCAGCCCTCTCTGAGTAATTGGTGACCCCTGAACCTGCCCTTCGTATAAAGGGAGGGAGGGGAGGGGAAAGGGGAAGAGGGGGGGAGACAGGACAAGGGATAGTCAACAGAGACACTGGAAAAGGGGAGACAGGGTCATAAAGAGGAAAGGAAGACAGAAGGCAGGAGAAGGAAAAAAATCAAGGAGACGCGAGCTGGGAGGAAAAGGTTAATCTCTTTTACTGTGGATAGTTTGAAAGTTCAACAGAGACAGAAAAAGTCTGCAGCCCAGTTGTGTCCATCACACATTGGGGGCAAATGGGGAGACCCTTCGCCTCCGTTCTGTCCTCTAACTGCATGTTCTATCAGCCAATCTCAAACTATGTTTGAGAAATTGCAAGTAGTATTCTTATTTATCAGTACGATCAAAAGAACCATGTATTGTTATCACCGCTAGGATATTATGTATTCAGTCGTGTCTGTGCGTGTTCGTGTGCGTGTGTGCGCGAGTGTGAGTGTGTGCGTGTGTGTGTGTATCTCTGTGTCTGTTTGTCTGTCTCTCCAAGGATAATCTTGCATAGCCTACTGCTGGACCCATCAGCCTAATATTTATTGTGCTCATTTAAGACTAATGACCTCTCATGGTTGCAGTGATTCACACTTTTTGAAAACATATGTTATTGACTATTTTATACCGTCATTGACTGCTGACTCCTCATAACTCTTATCCGGCCGGTAGGAGCCACAAGCGATCAATAACTGTTTCAGTTTGGACTATTTTTTCTGGTACAGATTACAAAATTGTCCTAATTTGCAAGCCTAGGTAAGACAATTGCATGTATGTATGTATGTATGTATAACTATCGCTTAGCAAATGACAAACTGAACTGAGCGCTGACTACAACGGAGCGCATCTTCTCATGCCGGTAGGAGGAGAGCTATAGTTAGCAGTTAGCAGCTGGTGGGCAGCAGAGTCCTGCAGTGTGTCTGGCTAACAGAATTAGCAGCTAACGGGGCTAATACAGCTAACAGAGTTGGCAGCTAACTGAACTAAACACACAGCGGGACTGACAGTTTCTGTTCAGAGGAAGCGTTAAACAGTCAAGATGAAGCGTTACACAGTGAACTGCAGTTTAGCTGCACAGAGCCGTGCAGACAGCTACATAGATCAGGGGGCGTCGGGACGAGGGAATCTGTCTGATATGATGTGAAAGCGGCATTAAATATAATCATACAAATGTAAATAATGCTTCAGTTGTGACTGGTGGAAACGTATGTTGGGAAAACAGTACTTTACTCATTATTTTGTTAAAAAATATAATCCAGTTGGCATCATGTTTATTTAAGTATATTTGCAGTTGCGTATTAAAAGTATATAAATTAAATTTTTAGGAAACAGAGTTAGCAAAAAAATAGGTATAAGGAAAACAAAGGCCAAGGCTCACTAGAACTTAAAGATGGGCAGTAGAAATGTTGGGCTGTTGGATGGGAAAGAAAAACATTAATTACATCAACTGGAACACCAAATAGCCCATAATATGTGGGGACCATTGCATCGATACAGGCTGACATTTCACAACACTGACTGGCTCTTGAAAGCTACAATCAGGCTAACACATCACCACAGATTTCAATATGCAGCGGACAAAGAGCATCTCTGTACCATATGGCTGATATGGTACAGAGATGCTTTTTGTCCTTCGAGCTTTTTATACAGCTACCTATTCTTTACTCGAGGTGCTCCATGTTCCCCATCTCTATCTTTGTCTTTGGGCAGTACATATTAGTCTGTTCCACTGCATTCATCGCTCCGGCCCTGTCTGTGTTGGTTTTTCTATGCAGTATGAATCCATTTGTCTCCACTGACGGAAAATAATTGCAAAGCAAACAAATCATCTCTGCCACATTGAGCAGGCCTCTACTCCTGGGGCAGAGCAGCTAGATAGCTACAGGAATGAAAGACAGACCGACACAGAGAGGAACAGAGAGAGAAAGGAGGGAGAGGGAGAGGAAAAGAGGAGGATGGAGGAAGTTCAGAGCAAAGTGGTTTGGCATTTGCATTTTATGTGCAGAGTGTTAAAACGGGTTACGTTAGAGAAACTGATGCAGTCAGATTGAAAGTGACTACACAGTGCATTGGGGAGGCCAGAGAGAGAGAGAGAGAAAGGCAGAAAGGCAAAAACCTCAGTAGAAGTCTGCCAGATGGAAACTCACTCCAGGAACATAAGGAGGAGACATCTGGGAACACACTGCCTTGGAAAGAAGATAATTATAGTATGATTCAAAAATGGCCTTTTCAAAAAGAAAACCTACAAATGCATCATAACTGTTCATGTTGTTCTGACTATAATATTAGTAGCAGAGGTCATTGATGAGGCAAGAAGAACGTCTTGAAAATAGAGATGTTGCGGAAGTTTTATGAGAACATATAGGCTTGTTTAACACGAAGTTAAAGGGACTGTTTGTAAGAATCAGAAATGCTTGTGAACAGCGACACCTGTGGCCGTTAAGTCAACGAAAGTCAGCGTCAGGCTCGCGTTTGCTCGCTCTAAATAGACATGAACGAGCATCGCTCAAAACAGTGAGGCGACACACGTCTGCTAAAACCACTATATCACTCTATATTTCACCTGCTTGGCAGTAATGTTAGCTGACCAGACGAATGTCTCTCCATGAATCAATGCTGATCCTACGTAGTGTTGGTTTTTCCTGCTTCAGCCTCCCGACTGCGGTCAGAGGGAACAGGGGAGACACCGGCACCCGGTCAGAGACGATAACGTTTCTCGCTGCGGAGCTCCGTCACTTCACAAGACACGGAAAACCTCTGTTGGTCTGGAGGAGCTGCAGCATTTACTTCTGCACAAACGTCCACTGTACATTCACTAGATATTCTCAAAGCTACAAAGTCTTCTGCAATACGTACTGTGCGCGCATGCACGTGAGAAGGAGCGAGCTGAGTGAAGGCAGGCAGGTAGAGGAGCAGAGTACAGCAGAGACTCCGGCCCTGGAGATCAAAGCTACGGTCTCCCCGGCGTCCTCCTACCGCAGCCAACACTGTTTAACAGACGGGCTTCACTAGATAGAACTTTGCGGTTTTGGTGCTTCCGTGTAGTTTGTGTTGGAGTCTTGTCTGAACAGCCTAGCCACACGCGAGCGCACATATGCGAGCCCGCATGGGACACCGACCCGGGTGATTTATACGTGTAAGAGGTTACAGACAGTCCCTTTAAATCTATTTATTATTATTATTTTTTATTTAGGAAGTCCCAAGATTAAGATCTGTCATGTGTATAGAGATACTAGAGCGAGTAACCACCCAATTCATATGCAGATTCTGCTTGTGTGAAGGCTACAATCGAGAGCAACCTCCCACACAATAGATGTTCATAGGAAAGAAATTCTGAGTACAGGTAGACCTAGATCCAGCTAGTATTTGAAGCCCCTCAAAACTTTATTTCAATTTCTATAATATTTGTGGATAAATAAACAAAAATCAAAGTTAAAGTTGTAAAGTTAGTGATTATTAGGGCTATCAATCGATGGAAATATTTAATTGCGATTAATTGCATGATTGTCCGTAGTTAATCGTGATTAATTAGAAATGAATCGCAGATTTTTTATCTATTCAAAATGTACCTTAAAGAGAGATCTGTCAAGTATTTAATACTCTTATCAACATGGAATATGCTTGCTTTATGCAAATGTATGTATATATTTACTATTAGAAATTAATTAACAACACAAAACAATGACACATTTTGTCCAGAAACCCTCACAGGTACTGCATTTAGCATAAAAAATATGCTCAAATCATAACATGGTAAACTGCAGCCCAACAGCCAACAACAGCTGTCAGTGTGTCAGTGTGCTGACTTGACTATGTCTTGACCAAAACTGCATGTGATTATCATAAAGTGGGCATGTCTGTAAAGGGGAGACTCGTGGGTACCCATAGAACCCATTTTCATTCACATATCTTGAGGTCAGAGGTCAAGGGACCCCTTTGAAAATAGCCAAGACAGTTTTTCCTCGCCAAAATTTAGCGTAAGTTTGGAGTGTTATTTAGGCTGCTTTGCAAAGAGCTAGTATGACATGGTTGGTACAATCTGAGCCTGTTACAACCTAAAAATCGCAAGTTACGTTAATGCATTAAAGAAATCAGTGGCGTTAAAATTAATTTGCGTTATTATTCATGCAGCGTTTACCACTCAGATTTGATTGACAGTGGCTTAGCAACATCCAGAGACACCCACCAACTGTCAACAGATTTTGATTCAAATGTTTCTAAATCATGATGCATGGAAGTAAGTGACATCACATTTTCCTACCACTCAAACCAGTCTGAAAAAGCTCAGATAAAAACACAAAGACAGAAATCTCTTAAGTGAAACAAGGCAAAAGTGAGCACGGCTCACATACCCCCACCCACTGCTTGACCCCTACTAGGGCCAAAGGTTTTGCCCTTTTAGAACTAATGATTAATTGATAGGTTGTGAACTATTAATATTTTGATAGTTGATTAATTTGTTTGAGTACTGTCTTAAGAAAATAAGGTAAAAACTGTCAGAATCACAATTTTTGGAAAAACATGGCAATGCAACACAGGACCGTGAAGAGGACCCACTCCGTATTTAGATATAAATGGCTCATTCTAAGGTAACAAAAACACAAAAGAACTTTTTTTCATGTGATTATACACTAAAGAAAACATATTTATTCATATTTTATTCCATTTCTACCAATGGATCCCCCTAAATGCTACAAAAATTAGTGTTTTCATGAATAGACAATGATTATCCCTGTGTTGTGTGTATTATGCAATACCTTGTTCTGGAGTTTATAAGTGGACCAGGTAGTAACGCACATATCTGTGCATGTTCCGCATGTATCCAGACTTCAACTCCCTATAACAAAGGGTTAAAAGGTTCAATGAAAAGGTGAGTATTTATCAAATGATATCAGAAGAAAAGGTTAAGATAATTACCTCCAGCATGACTTTCCAAAGCTTTAGGTTCAAAAGGCAAAGACTTTGACAGTTTGTGTAACACATAAAGGCACTCATGCTGCTACAGACCCAAACTTAATATAGGCTTTCAAACAGGCATTACCATGGTTTACGTATGAAATGGTTAACCTTTCAATGTATAACCTGTATGCTTTACATCCAGCTTTGTGGGATGTATTTGGAACATTATGACGTCCAACATGAGACTTTTATTAACACTCGGGCTGTCAAAGTTAACGTGGTAATAACGCGTTACGGCAAATAACGCTCCAAACTTACGCTAAATTGAAAATGAAAATGGGTTCTATGGGTACCCACGAATCTCCCCCTTACAGACATGCCCACTTTATGATGATCACATGCAGTTTGGGGCAAGTCATAGTCAAGTCAGCACACTGACACACTGACAGCTGTTGTTGCCTGTGGGGCTTGACTTTGCCATGTTATGATTTGAGCATATTTGTAATGCTAAATGCAGTACCTGTGAGGGTTTCTGGACAATATTTGTCATTGTTTTATGTTGGTTATTGATTTCCAGTAATAAATATATACATACATTTGCATAAAACAAGCATATTTGCCCACTCCCATGTTGATAAGAGTATTAAATACTTGACAAATCTCCCTTTAACATTTTGAACTGATAAAAATGTACGATTAATCGTGATTAACTATGCACAATCATGCGATTAATTGCGATTAAATATTTCAATTGATTGACAGCCTTAATTAACACTAATAAAATGTCCAACAGTTATTGGTGCGGCCCAAATTATGTATGTTACACTCAGTTAAGTTCACTGATACATGGTCTCATAATGAGGATGTTTCTCCGACTACTGCAGACTGCACTAAGCTCATGATCATCATAAAACCTGCTCTGAGCATATATGACCAGTCTACAGGGTCAATAACTACTTTAGGTTCCTGGTTAACTGCATGCATTGCATAGTATAGACTATACTATGCAGGCCTCCATATAGTGCAGCTAATTATGGGACAGATTATGGATATAAATCACGCTCTGGCTTAATACACTTATATACATTAGTTCAAACACAGGTCAGCGTGCTTTAGGAACAGATAGCAGATGGACTGTGCGGTTAGGAGAAGTTGCACGCGATCCAGTCCCCAGCAGATATTATTGATAGACTGCTGTGCATCCTCTGCTCCAGCTGGGACAATTGGGTATAAGCTGTAGGATGCAGGAGGTGGTGCAGATGGATTATGCTGCATAGACCTAAATAAACACACACTACAGACTAGTGCAACCATGGATTAATTTTAGATTCAAGCCCTTTATTGTCATTGTTTAGTACAACAAAATTAGATTGTGACAATCCCATAGCACCTAATGAAAAGATAATACAATATAAAAAGAGATAATACAATATAAATATAAAAAATATAAAAGATAGCACAATATATAAAAATACAATATGTATGTCTATCATTATCATTCCGCTATTTTTTCTCATGGTGCACATGACCATGCATTGCCCCTTATGTGTATGCTTAATAATTTGCTGTGTAAAGTGTTTTAAGTGTACCTAACGCCTTATGTGCACGCCTTCAGTCTCAGGTAGTTAGTGCCGATTGGTTGGTTCAGGTATGTTTATAACAGGATTAAAAAGTATCGTTTTGATTTAGTGTGCATCATAGCTGTCTGTTTGCACTGCTCTCATGTAGGATTTATACATGTGTTTTAAGTAAATATCACGGTTTTCATTTGTTACATACAAAAAGCCACGTTGGACTCAACCAGAGCAGTTTTTTGCAAAAGGAAGCAAAACCACCCAAAAATCTTACCCTAACTTTCACCAAAACAAAATACACTAAAACTGAAAACAAATAAAAAATAAAAGCACAGAAATGAGTGGTTATATTTTCTAAGAATTGGGAAACACTGTAATTTTCTGCAACATTAAAATAAGTTTCTTACCAGGGCTGTCGATTAAAATATTTGATCATGATTAATCGCATGATTGTCCAAAGTTAATCGCGGTAAATCACAATTTAATCGCACATTTTTTATCTGTTCAAAATGAACCTTAAAGGGAGATTTGTCAAGTATTTAATACTCTTATCAACATGGGAGTGGGGAAATATGCTTTATGCAAATATATGTCTATATTTATTACTGGAAATCAATCAACATCACAAAACAATGACAGATATTGTCTAGAAACCCTCACAGGTACTTCATTAGAATAAAAAATATACTCAAATCATAACATGGCAAACTGCAGCCCAACAGGCAACAACAGCTGTCAGTGTGTCAGTGTGCTGACTTGACTATGACTTGCCCCAAACTGCATGTGATTATCATAAAGTGGGCATGTCTGTAAAGGGGAGACTCGTGGGTACCTATAGAATCCATTTACATTCACATATCTTGAGGTCAGAGGTCAAGGGACCCCTTTGAAAATGGCCATGCCAGTTTTTCCTCGCCAAAATTTTGCATAAGTTTGGAGCGTTATTTAGCCTCCTTAGCCACAAGCTAGTATAACATTGTTGGTACCAATGGATTTTTATTTTCATATGAGCCAGTATCTTCACTCTAGCCTTAAAACTGAGCTTCTGTGTGAGAGCCTACCTTAGGGTTGACTGCTGAAGGAAAAGCTTGTAGTTATCTGTCGAGCAAAAACCTACAGTAGCATCCTGCGTTTTCTAACACAAAAAAACTAACTTCAGTAACTTAACCTCCTGCTCTCCCGTGAGAAAGGTTTGGGTGAGGTGTTCCGACTAGCTGGTAACATTAATTTCATTTAAACTTTTTTATTTTGGCCTTCTGTTAGCAAAACAACTGGACTGTTAGCTAAAAAGTACCTGGTGGCAATCACAACAAACCAAACGCACCTGTCACACCGTAAGGGCGGAGGGATACATGCAGCACGCGTCTGGGCAGTAGCACAATATGTAATACAATAATGTTCTTCCGCAGCAGCAGCAGCTCGGCCTTGACGGATGATTTTCTTTTCTGGTGACTTCTGAGAACTACTTTCACAACCTTTCACTTGAAAGTTGATTTCTGTACTGACTGTAATATCAACAAATTAAACCAATTCTCCTTGTTGCGAACTCAATGCGTCTGTGAGGAAATACATGAATTTACTGAATGGAAGAAGTGTACAAACGCCCCTTACCATCTATTACTAATTAGACTACTCGTCATTGAGTCTAGAGGAGTTGTCACAGTCTGTCATTACATGTTCTCTGGCGCCCTCTGCTGATCAAAGACCACAACAGCCTCTGAAAATAGGTTCGAGCTGAGAGGTGTAAAATAAGTATAGGGCCTGTTTTAAACTGTAAAAACATGTTCCTTAAAGCTGAAGTAGGTATAATTTAAGCAAATATTAATACATTATATATATCCTGTATGTATTATATATATCCTGTATCTAATATATCCTGAGAGTATTGCATGAGACAGGTAATCTGAAAGAAATCATGTGCCTCTGTGTCCTCCGGTGTTCCTAATGGCATCTGCAAGCTTTCACAGATCATAAAGAAAACAACCAATCAGAGCCGAGCTGGAGCCTTCTCTGTCTCTGAGCAGCTGTCAATCACTCACAAACTCCGATCGGTCAAACTAGGCAGCGCTGATCAAATATGAATCAATATTATTTTACTGTAATGCCTATTTCCCGCCTCAAATGTTTTCAGAAACATCTTGTAGTGTACTGTTTAGCTGTAAAAAGGTGAGAAAGTGTGACCCGGCCGTCATGTTGAAATCAGTTGAGGAAATACCAAGCACCGCCCACCAACTGGAGCAAACTTTCTCATTTTACAGCTAAAGAGTTCACTACAAGATGTTTCTAAAAACAATACAAAAAATAGGCAATAAAGTAACAGAATATTGATTCATATTTGATTAGCGCTGCAGTTTCACCGTTTGATCAGAGTTTGCGAGTGACTGACAGCTGCCTCCGTTGAATGAACAGCCAATAGGAATGCTCTCTCTCTGAAATGACCTGTGATTGGCCAAAGTCTCTCATCACAGGCTAAATTTTCTAAAGCCTGAAAACAGAGCCATGGGGACGTGCAGAAGTCTAGTTTTCTCTCAGAACACTTGAACTACAATATTCTGAAAGGTTATTATGGCCCAATGATGCTAAAAAATATTCTGCCTACTGCAGGTTTAACCATTTTTTTAAATGAAAATGGAAGATATGCCACAAATATTTCATATTTATTGTTATGCTTGTGAAAAACAAACAAAGCAAGAAGTTCTGCTGTTCACAATTGGCACAGTATTGCTGCTAATCAAGTTGTGCTCAATATGAGGTGATGTTAAATTCCAGAAAATTTTGACTGTTGCACTTATGCCCGGTATAACGTATAAAATGAGGCTACAGTACAGGGAATTCAGCTGTGGAATGTGATCATAAAAAGCAGCCAAATCTGTATTTCAATTTGTACCCCAACTCAATTTTTAAAAAATGTGCACAAAAACATTTTATGCAGCTGCCGTCACATGTGAAATTGTAATGTGTGATCACAATATTCAAATAAGTGCATACAATTATTTTTGACTGTGGACATCTTTAAAAGTTGTACAATTGAGGCATCCATAAATCCTTTATTCCCCAGTGGTTACATTTTTACTTAAAACAAGTTAAAGCAAAGCAATAGTGGCCAAAACTCCACTTACAGACCAGAATCAGATTTGTTGCCTGGTGTAAAAAAAAAAAAAGCCTGTTCACGCCTGCTTCCAGGAAGCACTGAAACCTATTTAGGTGCTGCTGATCTTAATATCACAGCTCTTGCTATGTAGACACCTCTGAGAGCACCAGTGGGACTGGACGCCCATCACCAGTCTCGCAGTGGTATGCTGAGATCTTAATTGTCCTGTAATGCGTCTAGACACTTCGCAGCAGCCAGTGTGGAGGTGAGATGCCAGACTGGGAGAAGTAGTTCCACCACCATGGTTTTTCCTCTCGCTCTATCCCTCCAGCACTTACGTCTGCCTCGCTGTAGCGCTCAAACTGGTTGTATGGGTCGAATCGATCCCATGTGTCTACTGTGGGGAAGAGGTGGTCGTCGATATCGGGCTCTATGGGAACCTGGATGCAGGAGAAGGGAAATGGTGATGCTGTAGAGCAGGGGTAATGGATGACCATCCTTTTAGTATTATTGTATTTGTATTAGTTGTATTAGTGTTTGTGTCTACCTGCCCAGGGACTGCAGATGGAAATGAGTCTGGTACAATAAATCTCTACTAAACTAAACCATGCAAGTAAAAAGTAAGGTTTAAAAAAGGATATTTGAATAGAAATGGTTGAACAAGATCATGAAGACAAAGATCTAACCTTCGTCAAGACGAAGTCGACACGTCCAGCCTTGTTCATGCTGTGAGGCAGATAAACCCTCTTATTGACCCTGGAGTAACCCTTGGCTGTGGCTGTCATGATGTGAGTACCGGGGTTCAGCAGCCGCCAGTAGTCTCCATCTTCAGCTGGAGGGAGGGGAGGAGAACAGGGTCAGTCAACAGCCAACGGGTATTTCTCAAAGTCAAGGAAGGATCCTTTAACGGCTGAATTTCAAAGATGCTACGTCTGGACGTGGATTGAGTCCTTCTTTCAGGGGAGTTTGAAGGATGCATGTGTGTATCCTTTGCGCTCCTAAAAAAAACACAATCCTATCCGCCCAACGCATTTCCTGTCCCACCGATTTGGAAAACAAGGAAAATATGCTAGTACATTTTCAGTTATTTTACCTCAGCAGTCCGCCTAAACTCCTTTTTCTGAACAAATTTGAGGCGAGAACTTGGCAATCCAGTTGCTTATTCTTCAATCATGTTAGATCTACGAGGCCTAATTCAAAAGTTTGTTCCGACTTTCGTCGTTCCACTATCAATAGCACAGAGGCCGGCAACAGCAGGGAGAGACAGCAGCCGGGTAGAGGCGACATCTAACTTAGTGAATTAAGGCTTTATTTTGACCAAACCAGAGTTGGTGATTGTTGGAAGTGGAAAGACTAGGATAACAAAGACGGTTCTGATGAGCTTTACTTTGTAAAACACACCTCAAACTTGACAAAAACAATCAGCGAGGTACTGTGTTTTTTAAAGCAACAAAAAAATGATCAGCAGAGTTATATCAACTGGGAAATGTGTAACCATGTAGGACTGTGTTTACCTGAGGTGACATCTTTCCTAACCCCCCTGACAGAGATAGTTGCACCTTTTATCCCATTTCCATCAACATCCGTAACTACTCCCTTTATCCCTCGATGGACCTGTTCAGGGACAGGGAACACAATAGAAAGCCATATTATTTTCCATGTACTTTTGTTCTGGGTCAAGTGCTTATGTCGCTTACATGCAGTATGTCTGTACAGTCTGTATATCTGTATAGTCCTATGACTAAAGGCACATACACACAGTATTGTGGTTTTTATTCTTTCTGGTCTTTAAAACCTGCTTGCTAAGTGTTCTAGCTAATTTGACTTTACAAGTGGCTATCATTTCACACTTTCATTGTCAATTATTCATCCTTCCACTATCAATTGAAATAAACCCTGTAAAAAATATGCACATTTTAACACAAACTGGTCATGCCCGTCTAACAGTGCACTTACAGACTCAATAAAACTGAGCAGAGCTTCCTTATTCCTCTTCCATTCTGGGTAAAGCTCGCCCTCAGAGGGGAATTTGTCACAGCCGAGCTCCACGGTGATCTCCAGACAATTAGTGTGCAAGTAGTTGAAGTCGGACATACCTGCAAGAGAGACGTGTACATAATGAGTCCCTCACAAGCAATGGAAGGCACAGAAAAACTAACGTGGTTTTCTCTGTAGTTTGAAAAGTGTTGTCTCACCACCAGCAAAACTGTACCACAATGCCCCATTGATGATGCCCCTAGTTCGGTAAAAGTTGGCTCCACACCTCTCTGTGTCGTTGTTTGACATGGTTTCGTGAGCGTCTGCGTAGGTACGAGCCAGCTGCTTGAGGACCTGAGCATGGGGAGATTATTAAAGAGGACCTTATTATGCTTTTGTGCTTTTTCCCTTTCATTTAGTGTGTTATGTAGTACTGTAGTTTGTAGTTTGTAGTCTGCAAAGTTACAAAGCCCAAAGTCCATGCCAAAATGCCAAAGGGAGTTACTCTCCCCTGCAGAAACACTGCCCCTGAACATCTTGCTTGAAGTCCTACCTTTTCTTAAGTAACGTGGTGATGTCACCAAGTAACACATTTGCATAATACCTGACTAGCAGCCAGTTTGGTACGCCCTCAAACAAAGCTAGTAAGAGCAGAGCGAGTCCGAAGAATTTGGTACGATTGACCAATAACAACAGAGTGGGCCAGCTGACCAGAGCAGACTGGGCTTTTTGGGAGGGGGCGCAGGGCAGAAGCCCAAACAGAGCGTTTCAGACAGAGGATGAAGAGGTGCTGTAGCACAAGCTTCTTTTGAAGATTAAAGCATGTAAACATGTTCTAGTACAGTGGTTCCCAATCTGGGGGTCCCAACCCCCACTATGGGTCGCCAAAGCTTCACAGGGAGGCCTTCTTGATAAGGGGTGTAAAACAACTGTTTAAAAAGAATATACAATTAGCCTATATCTCAGCATTTCATAGATTTCTGTCAAGAATAAAATATATTTTTAAAGTTTGGATAATCATATAATATTATATAACATAACATGAAATATCCATAAAATGTGTCACTAAGTCAGGGATCGTAGGTTTACTCAATGATAGAAAAGGGGTCCCTTAAGGAAAAAGGTTGGGAACCACTGTTCTAGTAGAAACCCACAATCCAAGTATGCACCTGGAAATAAGCATAATACGTCCTCTTTAAGTGAAGTATGTGGTGAGAGAGGAATCCAGCTGCACTGTCGAAGCAAACTTTTTCAGCAAGCAATAATCCATCAATTCAGACATCCATCCTCCCTCCCTACCTGTTCATCTGGAGTGGGTGAGAACATCCTCTCCTCTTGCGGGTGTTTGGAGAAGTCGAATGGATAGGAGACCACCAGATCCCCTCCGTGGAGGCTGGCAGACTGAACGAATGGCAGTGACCTGATCCACTTCATCACTGCATAGGTCTCTGGTGCCACCTACAGCCCAAAGTTAAGATTGTTTTGGGACCCAGGCTGAAATACTGCATCTACTCACGGTAAATCTCCAGAAATCTGATTAATAAAACCTACCCTCTTACCTTGCTAAACCAGTAGGCGTCAGGGATCGCGATGTGGTCAATGCGGTAGTGCCTGCTGCGGCGGTTCCGGTAGAAAACGGAGGTGAGGTCTGGAAAGTTGCGGTTGAGGTCAATATTCTGGGCGTTGGTTCGTCCATTGGTCCAACCGTTCAACAAATGACCCTGAAACATTTAGGTTCAAACAACTAGGAGTGTTACAAAGTGTCAGAGAGTGTGACATTATTCATGATGATGATGTGCAGACGTTAGTAGGAGCAGTGATTATGTGAAGGAAATACTGAGCATTAGTCAGAACTACAGGAAGGAACCTGTTAGACTATCGCTGTTAATTCTGTTAACATATAGACAAGACCATATATCCGTCATGAGGAAAAGGAGCAAATAGAGCGACAAGACGAAACCATTATTCATAAATATTAGAGATGAGCAGAAAATACATTTAATCCATCCATCCTGTTTGGATGGAAAGATTGAATGTATTTTTTCTTCCGAAAAGAGATTTTTTGGATTATGCAAACTGTTGTGACATATAATGAACATACATGTACAGTATATGTCGCCATATACAGTAGGCTACAGATATGGAAACAGTTTGAGGTTTCAATTTACTCTTTGATAAGTATAATTGAAAAATGACTATAACAAATGCAAAATACAGAATATGAATACAGTCAAAGTAGTTTGACCTTCATAATACATTTGAAATGTGATAATATTAATAAAAGGTACAGTATGCTGCACATTTTCATTAACGTTTCAACCCTGTATGTATTGTGAATCATTACGACCAGTGCAGTCAGACAGTCAGGCTAAAACTCATGCATATAAAGTGTCTCTCTTGGAGTAAAGCCGTGTGTAGTAAGCCTGCCATGAAGATATCAGGCTGTACATTTTAGATTGCATATTGCATACATGGACAATGATGATCTTCATAGTGGACTTAACAACTTTTAACTGCCAACTGTCAAATGACTGCAATACATATTTGAGCACAGCATACACACGTCGGTCTATGGCACACATGCATCCAGAGTTTGTTAGAGGCAAAGTGACACGGCCTGATACATTACTGAATGACTACACAGCATTTGGAACAAAAGGCTGGGTCAGTATTGTTATTAGGGCTGTCAAAGTTAACGTGATAATAACGCGTTAACGCAAATTCATTTTAACGCCACTAATTTGTTTAGGCATTAACGCAACTTGCAATATTTAGGTTGTAGCGGGCTCAATTTTAAAGCTAGAGTGAAAATACTGGCATCACATGAAACTAGAAAACCTAAACAATCCATTGGTGTCATACTAGCTTGTCACAAAGGTGGCTAAATAATGCTCAAAACTTGTGCTACATTTTGGTGAGGAAAAACTGGCATGGCCATTTTCAAAGGGGTCCCTTGACCTAAGACCTCAAGACATGTGAATGAAAATGGGTTCTATGGGTACCCATGAGTCTCCCCTTTACAGACATGCCCACTTTATGATAATCACATGCAGTTTGGGGCAAGTCATAGTCAAGTCAGCACACTGACACACTGACAGCTGTTGTTACCTGTTGGGCTGCAGTTTGCCATGTTATGGTTTGAGCATATTTTTTATGCTAAATGCAGTACCTGTGAGGGTTTCTGGACAATATTTGTCATTATTTTGTGTTGTTAATTGATT
>CAKAOI010037296.1:0-31515 GCA_916701655.1 Sebastiscus albofasciatus
ATATCTATATACATATATATCTGTATGTATATAGATATAGATATCTATATCTATATACATATAGATATATTTATATCTATATGTAGATATAGATATCTATATGTATATATCTATTGATATATCTATATGTAGATATAGATATAGATATCTATATGTATATATCTATTGATATATCTATATGTAGATATAGATATAGATATCTATATGTATATATCTATATGTATATAGATATAGATATCTATATCTATATAGATATATCTATATCTATATGGATATAGATATCTATATCTAGATATAGATATAGATATAGATATAGATATAGATATCCATCACAGTTTCCTTTAGTTTTCTCCATATATTCTGCTTTTGAGCAGAGACCTCATGGAAGTCTTCATTTGGAAATCAACATGATGTTACTATCTATGAAGAACCAGAGTGTGACCTCCTACCACATATGGCCGTCTGATCTCCTCACACATCTCCAGGGCGATCAGGTCAGCCTTCTGAAGACCAACACTGCCATCGACCAACAGGAACGTCCTCGCCAGACTGAGGGAACATAAACATACGTTAGCCAAAAGAGCAGGTTTATGGATGTGACTGATGATGAAGAGTTTTCATGGTCTTCCACGGCCATAGAAATAAAGACGTTTACCAACACAGATCTCCAGGTCCAGGATGATTACACTTAAAAACAAATTGGTAATTATTACACCCCTCTCAGGTCACCTTGGATAAAAGAACATTCAGTTCCGTAACCATCCTGTTATCCTAACATTTACTCACATCTTTTATCCTCGTAGTCAATTTGACTCCAGCAAGTTAAACCTCCAGAAATGATTGTAAAATATGCAAATCACCATAAAATCTCAACTGACTGACTCACTTTTGGTGTTTTAATGGCTTTTTCTAACTGTCCCCATTGGGTTAAGGTTAGGGTTTGATGAAAAGTCACACTTTTATTCAGCACCTTTCTAAAAGCTCTGTGAATGTATATCTATATATATATATATTTTACATATTTGTCTAAATAAAAATGTTATCAATAAGACCTTTAATGTATTGTTTTATCATAAACATACAGTATATGCACTCCTATTCAATGGATATAGACATGGTTATTTTATGGGGGAACATGCTTTTAATGTCTTATCTAGACTATGTATTGTTTTAAATGAAATTATTTATTAAATAAACACTTACTGTGCAATCGTCAGGTTCTTATGACTATGAATTAATCATTTTAAAACTTTTGACGGGTCCAAAATGAATTTTTTGTTTATCTCTGTGGAAAATATCTGAAGTTTGGTTCCCACCTCTAACACGGCTTGTGAGCCAATAGTATATTCAACGTTGGTATCATGAGGTATCTGTGTCATCAGGGATCAAGTTGCCAGTTAGAGCGGAAAAAAACTGTCTGAGTTTGACAGTAAGTGCACGGCAACCATTTGTTTTGAAGTGAATGCGATGGAATGGGGGAGGGAGAATGCGACATCTAGTGGCTGAATGTTATCAATGGCACCTTTAACCACCATTGTGGCATGTCTTGAGAAACCTTCAGTGAAGTTGTTAATGAATAGATAAAAAATAACAAATAAGGTCTAATGAGTTTTAATTACAACAGTTCTGATCAGTCAGGAATAGGCGTGGTTGCTGTTTATAGACGGTGTGAGCTAAAACACATAATTCTCCTGTACAATAATTCACTGCATGTTTAAAATCAGGTAAGCAAACTCATTAAAATATGCAATGATTTAGATCAGTGATATGATGGAACAGTGGCATCAGAACGAGCCAGAGGAACCAAATTTGGGCTTTTACGGCCAAAATCTTTCCCCCTAGCTGGAAGATAGATGATATTATTAACACAAAAGGGTCAACCTCATCACAGTGACACTACAAATGTGTTAATATTTGCCTTCTGTTAGGTCGTAGTTCTAAGAACTTGATCACATTTGTGCCTGAGGAGGCCCAATGTAGACGACTAAACACTATGAGAAGCCATGTTGACGTCACAGGCTTTATCAGTACTCTGTGTACAGTGCTTGAGTAAAAAGAGGATGCTTTAGCAGAACATGTCTGTCTCTGAATACTACTTATTCTGCCTGAGGTGAGACGAACTGTGTGTCCTCTTCTTACTGAAAGGCTTTTGAGATGTTCCTATCAGCACAGCGGACCTGAAAATCAGATATGAATGAATTTCACCTCCCATAATAATGAAGGGAGTTCTGTCATGCCCTCCTCCCAACCTCTGATTAAGTAAATGTCTTACTTTTCCCTCGTGTAGAGGTACGGCTCCACCATATCCACAAAGTCGTTGGGGGCTTTGTGTCCGTAGCCCGGCATGTCAACGACGGTGAACGCTTTGCCCACGCGGAAGAAGTTCATCTTCTTTGTGTGACCCTGAGGAGGAAACACAAAGAGAGAAAGACAGGAGGTGTCAGGGAAGAAGAGACAAGACAACACATACACTGATATCTCACACTTTGCTTCTTTCATGAACATATAGACTAAATACCGGCTCACTGCTACACCAGTGGTGTGTGTGTAGCCCTTGACCTAAATTCAGTATAATGCAATGTTATAATGTCTCTAGTATCATTATTCCTAAAGGAGTCCCAAAATATTTAACACTGCAAAGAAGACACATTTCAAGAGAAACAATAAATAGTTAACAAGGGTAAAAATGGGTCAAAATGGTTAATAATGATGTAAAAAATAAGAAGATGATTTGTACACAGCATATACCAAGAGGTCACCGCAAAATGGGCATCGACAGGGAAAAGAATCTTGACTCTTGACTCAAGGTCTACTTACACAATCCGCTGATGAAGGCCATTAAATGTGGTTTGAAAGTGCTGGGAAAAAAGCTAGTGAGTAGACTGTAAGTAGAGTCACAATTATTTTTTCCAACTAAAGTTTGAGATGAATTTTCATTATACTTTTTTAATTCTCAATTTTTTCCGCAAAACCATTTTTTTTGTCATTTAACTAAATATGCCAAATATCTCAATACGTCAGTTTTTTCAGTTGTCTTTAAAATACTACTACATAATACACAGTACTACTACATAATATAGTCTAAAATTAGAACAACTAGGATTTAGATTAAAGAAAAATCTGATAATTTTTTCTTCTTTTTTTAATTAAAGCAAAATTCATAATAATAAAAATTAGAATAATTATAATAATTATTATTATAAATATTGTTAAACTGCAGAAGTGGTTCAATGTAAACAATCGGAAGTTTGCAGTCTCTTGCAATTCAAAAATTAAACACAATCTGATCAAATATTGTAAACAAAACTTAATATTAATAAAATAATAGAATATGTTCAGATCATTAATATGAGACCGTTTCTGAGACTTGATGCTGAGACTCATTTCTCAGGGATTGAGGTTCGACACCCAGCTCTACCCATGAGTATAACAACAGGTTTAACTTAAAATAAAAGGGTGAAACATCATCAGTCTGACTCCACATAATGTTATCTCACACAAACGAGACCTTGAAACTGAAACAGACAGTCAGTATGTGGGATGAGACTACTCACTGGAGTTTTGGAGACTCGAACTTCCACCTCAGGAGTCAGAGAGAACAGACCTTTGATGAGAGACGACTTGCCCACGTTGCTTCTGCCGATGAAACACACCTGGGAATACACACAAGTTGCTTTATTCTGAAATACTGTGTTACTGTTGCGGTGCTAATGATGAAAAGCTCTTGATAGTCAAAAAATGCCATCCTAATGTCTTCGTCTAACCACTTTTCCTTGACCTCGATGGAAAACGTCATCAGGTCGAGGAAAGATGAGAAGGAGAATCCACGAGGAATTAGGAAAAGACAACTGTCATGTTCAGAGAATCCGACTGCTCTTCACTAGGCTCTGTAATTATGATGCGACTGTGGCGGATGTTAGAGACGCAGGCCTGCCGTGGTGAAACTACAATGTTCCAAAGATGGACTACAAAAGGCGCACGTTTGCCCCGTGTGTTCTTAAATAGGTCTTTCAGTGACAGTGAAAGAGAGATACCGCAGGTCCTTCTGATGCTGGAACACTTTACATCAACATATAATAAAGGATTATCTGACCTAACGAGGACAACCGGTGAAAAATATCACTTCATTACCAAGGTTGGAATTGAAATAATAAAAGGAATACAGAGACTACCAATCACAACTGTTTATATGATACATATTGAGTTAATTGTTGGAGTTATGGAGAAGGGGTAGGGCCGTGTGTAGGCTGTACTTCTTCCTGCTCCTTTTTAGGACATGTCATATTTATTTATGTTGATTATTTGTTTATTGTTTGCTGCATGTTTACTGTTCATTTTATTTCTTACTCTTGTTTTATTTTTTTACTTATTTGTTACATGTTTGAAATAAATAAATAATTAAAAATAAAGTGACTGTCCACTCATCTTCATTAACATGAATACCAATCAGTATATGACTGCATGACGACAATATGCAAGATAAGCATATTGTTTGTTTTCATGAATGGCAGAATGGTGCGTCGCTTTAAAGCTGCGGTGGTAGAAAGGAGGCAAATATGATTCAAAAAGTTAGTTTTTACAAAATGGTCACTATATCCTGACAGTAGTGCATGAGACAGGTAAACTGAAAAAAAATCATGTGCCTCTGGTGTCCTCCGGTGCTCCTAACGGCAAGGAATTGCGGGACAGCATTATCTCCTTTCCTTTCATAAAGGATGCTCCGGTGTATCCTATGCTAAAGGAGATAAGAAAGGAAGCAGTGAAGCACCCTTCCTCAGCATTTAGAGAATTCAACCAGCTCTTATCCTGGCTGCTGCTGAGATACTTCCAGTTCGTCTCACTCCGTTAGGAACCTTCCTCAGCAAAAAAAAAGACTTCTCGACCGCAGCCCTGCTTCGACTGTTACAGGCTGTTCCGATTGGCTGCCACCACTTTCCCACTGCAGTACCGACGAGCGGCAGTCCCACAGGACACGACTCCGGCTCCTCCATCTCTCAGACACGAGACAGATGGATGGAGGCTCACGCTGCTGCCAGTAAGCTACAAATACATCATCCTCATGTCAGAGCAGAGAGGCAGAGTGGTAACTAAGTCGGCATGCCAAAGAGACCCCGTTGTCCCATCAACACAGTGTTCCATTCTGAGCCCTCCGGTGAACACCTCTGTCTATGAGGTTATAAATCTGCTCATTTATTATCAAGTGTCAACTTCTGCTTAATTATGTATGAGGCTGCAGGAGGGTAAAGAGACATTACGCCACATTTTTCACAGACTGACTGTCCCACGTTTTTGGTCGAGGAAGGGCGATGTGGACAACCACGGGTTTAAAAGATAACACGGGTCGGTTACATTACGTTGTACATGTAAATGGTTTTAAAGCAGCAGTGGGTAGGAATGGAGCAAATATGATTAAAAAAAGTTATTTTTATAAAACGGTCGCTATATCCTGACAGTAGTGCATGAGACAGGTAATCTGAAAAAATTATGCCCCTCTGTGTCCTCCGGTGCTCCTAATGGCATCTGCAAGATTTCAAAGACCGGAGGAAAACAACCAATCAGAGCCGAGCTGGAGCCTAGCGTCTCTGAACAGCTGTCAATCACTCTCAACCTCTGATCTAACGGTCAAACTAGGCAGCGCTGATCAAATATGAATCATATTCTGTTACTGTGATTGGTCAAAGTCTCCCATCACGGACTAGATTTTTTAAAGCCTGAAAACAGAGCCATGAGGAGGAGCAGAAGTCTAGTTATCTCTCTGAACACTTGAAATTACAATATGCTGAAAGGTTATTATGGACGTTTTGCCCAATGATGCCAAAAACATTCTGCCTACTGAAGCTTTAAGGGTGGAGACTGTGTCCCTCTTAACGACACTAGGTCATTAAAGAATAAACTGTATTTTTGTTTGATGTGGTCGGTCCCATCTGGCTGGACAACTGCAGCGTGAAAAAGTTCCAGACTTGCCAATCTGACAGTGACACAGCATCCACAAGGAGTTCTGCTCACGGTGGAACGCAGAGAAAATAAGAACCTCCACTCAGAATTTTTTACATAAACAGAGATTATCAATTCCATTTCCTTCACAGAAACACAGCACAATTTGATTTTTGACACTACAAAGTTATGCTAAATTTTGGAGAGGAAAAACTGTCGTGGCCATTATTCAAAGGAATCCTGTGACCTCTGACCTCAAGATCAGTGAATGTAAATGGGTTCTATGGGTACCCACGAGTCTCCCCTTCACAGACATGCCCACTTTATGATAATCACATGCAGTTTGGGGCAAGTCATAGTCAAGTCAGCACACTGACACACTGACAGCTGTTGTTGCCTGTTGGGCTGCAGTTTGCCATGTTATGATTGGAGCATATTCTTTTATGCTAAATGCAGTACCTGTGAGGGTTTCTGGACAATATCTGTCATTGTTTTGTGTTGTATATTGATTTCCAATAATAAATATATGCATATATTTGCATAAAGCAGCATATTTGTCCACTCCCATGTTGATAAGAGTATTACATACTTGACAAATCTCCCTTTAAAGGGACTGTTTGTAACTTTTTAAGCGTATAAATGTACCGGGTCAGGACACATGCGCGCGTATGCGCATTCGCGTGTGGCCGCTACCACTCCTCCTCTGCCTGCCTGCCTTCACTCAGACAGCGCGCGCGTTCTCCCTCAGCTCGCTCCACCTCTAGACATGAACGCACGCTCACTCCACACTGCAAAAAAGTTAGTTTAGCTCTGAGAATATCTAGTGAATGTAAAGTGGACGTTTGGGCAGAAATAAATGCTGCAGCTCCTCCAGACCAACAGAGGTTTCCCGTGTCTTGTGAAGTGACGGAGCTCTGCAGAGAGACACGTTGTAGTGTCGTTACCGACCGGGTGCCGGTGTCTCCCTGCTCTCTCCGGCTGCGGGCGGAGAGAGCAGGAGGACACGCTGCAGAGCCCCACTACCTCAGCCTACGCTGAGGCAGGAAAAGCCAACACTAAGATCAGATCTAAGTCATGTTCATGGAGAGAACTTCATCTGGTCAGCTAACATTACTGCCAAGCAGCTGAAATATAGAGTGATATTGTGGTTTTAGCTGACGTGTGTCTCCTCACTGTTTTGAGCGATGCTCGTTCAGGTATATTTAGAGCGAGCAAGCGCGAGCCCGACGCTGACTTTCGTTGACTTAACGGCCATAGGTGTAGCTTTTAACAAGCATTTCTGAAAGTTACAAATAGTCCCTTTAAGGTACATTTTGAACAAATAAAAAATGTGTGATTAACTTGCATTTAATCGCGATTGAATATTTTAATTGACTGACAGAGCCTAGTTTATCACTAAACTGTGTTCTTCACTGTGTTCCTCTGTGCCCCAGCACAAAAAGTTCCCTCCACCATCTGTGGCTCACCGCCAGCGTATTACCACACCTGCTAAATTGTAGCTTTCACTAATTTGTGCTTTCTCCAATTATCTGTAGCCTTTAGCAGGCATTCAGACTGCCCATTCAAACTGCCCTGCATCAAAACAACGCAAGGGTTGAAGGGGGCATGTTGCTCCCGGTGAGACAGGAGTCCAGTTGAAGGAACAGATCCATGAGTTTCAAAGTGTATCAGATGCCAAAACACTGCACAGCAGTTTAAAAAACTAGCAGCAATTATTCTTGGAATGTTTGCGAGGTAAACAGTAGAAATACGTGTTCATTCGTCTTCAGTCAATGCAGCGTCTTGCCAGATTGCGTCACGGCACCGTCACAATTACGACGGAGTATTAGGGCCACATTGAGGGGAAAAAAAAAATCGGAGATTTCGAGAATAAAGTCATAATATTATGAGAATAAAGTCATAACTTTAAGAGAAAAAAAATCGTAGTATTATGAAAATAAAGTCATAATATCATAAAGTAGTAATTTGAATTGTTATTTAGAGGGAAAATAGTGTGAAAATGAGGAACGTGGAGCATCTTGGAAAGTTATACTTTAGTTTAGGTTTCACTAATAACCACATACTTCATCTTTTGGCTCATCAGCACCACATTATCATCAGTATCAGGACATTGAAAAGATTGTGCAAGAAACTGCGTTTATTCCGAAGAAAGAACCACACGGACCTGATGGAGAAACTGACTCTTTTGTGGAGGAAGAAATTACTTTTTTTCTCGTAAAAGTTATGACTTTATTCTCGTAATATTACAATATTTTTCTCGTAAAGGTATGACTTTGTCGTAATATTACGACTTTATTTCTCATAACTTTACGACTTTATTTCTCACAATATTATGACTTTATTCTCGAAATCTCAAATGTTTTTTTCCCTCAACGTGGCGCTAATACTCTGTTGTATACACTGACCTCGTTCAAATGAATGAAGGGAGCTGTGTTTTTTCACGCAGAGCTGAAGCCAGTCTGAACTTAGTCAGGAGCAGATAATATTGTTAAGGAGAGCAATGAGAGCAATACTCCTTTTAAAATACACTCATTGTTCTGTATTTGATGAAGAGTAAATTCACATGAGGTAACTTTAAGAGATGACATTACGGTAGCTCTGAACATGACTCTGTTGTTAACAGTGTGACCGAGGTGATCCACTAACCTCTGGTGCTTTCAGTGCAGGTACATGGTCCATCCTCTCTGCAGAGATGTAGTAATCAATCTTATGAGACGGAGAAGCGTAGAAGAGCTTTTCTGCTTTAACCATGTCCTCCACACTGGGATGAAAGAGCTGGAACGGAGTCCTGTCCACTGACCTGAAAATGTCATTCCAATGAATCAACTAAAGAAATCCACTTCAGGCTATAAAAGAATACAAGTGCCCTGTAGAAAGTAAATCCAGTACCTGTCCAGGTAAGCTTCCAGCCCACTAAAGGGGTAAAGTAAGCTTTGGACTTTCTTCGGGGGAAGCTTCGTGGCTTTCTGAAGCGAGGCCAGTTTATGGACAGTCTGCTGGCGGGACACAGAGCAAAGTTGTGTCCCAGGCTGAAGCCACAGGGACAGCCGGAGACAAAACATCTTCCTCTGCAGATTTCAGACCAGCCTGCAGCTGAGAAAAAAGGGACAGTGTGATTATCACTCAGCTTCCATCTACGTGCAGTCTCATTTGGTGGTGGCATCAGATATTTTTGATGGAGTGGTCTGCTGGGGCAGCAGCATCTCGGCTGCGGAGAGGACTAGACAGAGTATCAAGAAGGCCAGCTCTGTCCTGGGATGCCCCCTGGACCCAGTGGAGGTGGTGGGAGAGAGGAGGATGATGGCTAAGCTGTCATCCATGATGGAGAATGACTCCCACCCCATGCAGGACACCATCTCAGCACTGGAGAGCTCCTTCAGCGACAGGCTGCTCCACCCAAAGTGTGTGAAGGAGCGATATCGCAGGTCCTTCCTTCCTGCAGTTGTCAGACTCCACAACCAGCACTGCTCCCAGTAGACCACTTACACACCAAAAGAACTGACAATAACCTGATATTTTCAGGTGGAATTTCATTCATTCATTCATTCTCACTGTGCAATATCATTTTCCACTTGTGCAATTTTGTTAATAGTCTGTTTATTGTCAATTCTGTATATACTGCTCCTAGTTTTATACTTCCTTCTATTTAAATGGTTCATATTTTGTTACACTTTGTTTAGCTCTTTTTTACTGTGTTAACTGATGCATCTTGTTTGTTTGCACTATCCACTTTGCTACTGTACACTGCACATTTACCCACTGCGGGACTAATAAAAGGAATATCTTATCTTATCTTATCTTATCTTATATTATCTCTTATCTTATTCAACACATTCTTCAGCTCTAATCTGAGTTGATGATCTGCTGTTTAACACGAGACAAACTGAAGAGCTAGATAATGTTAACTGTAAAAACACGACGTCGACTTTAAGTTCTGTCTTAAAAACACACCACACAGGTTTAAACGAAGTAGACCTCAACTGAGTGAGATGTGGCTGTAGGTTACATGACAGTCAGCTACATGGAGCCGTTAAAACACGTTTAAAATCAACGACATGTCAAGGTGCGGGTTAATATCACGACTTACCTGAATTCCAATATTTCCATCTCTTAATAATGAAATAATAAAGCCTGGTTTGGCTCCAGTAGAGCGGTATTCACTGATAACATGACTGCTCTGTTACAACTTGTGTTTACTGTCCTCCATGTTGTGTGCAGCGCTCAAATGAGTCCGACTGAAGACAACTTACATTTGTAAGGGTTCCGTTGTTTTGGTTATTTTATTTAATATTAAATATTCGGATGCTTATTTGACTTACTTTAATAAACCAACTGAAATAAAGTAAAAGGAAATTACTATGTAATAAAAACTTTGTCAAACTGTCCAGAAACAAATACAATACATGTTTTTTTATATATTGCTTATTTGTTATTATAATTATTATTATAACTATTATAATAATTATAATTATTATAATTATAATTATAATTATTATAATTATAATTATAATAATTATAATAATAATAATTATTATTATTATTATTATTATATTAATAGTAGTAGTAGTAGTAATAGTAGTAGCCTAGTAGTAGTAGAAGTAGTAGTAGTAGTGGTAGTAGTAGTATTTTTTATGTTTTAGTGTCGTGTATACATAATATAAGAAAAACGTGTGGGTTTGGACCTCCTATATTCTATTTCTATGGTTTGGACAATACTTCAAGATAATAATGCTATTACAGATTCACAATCACATTCAGAATCACAGCAATAACAATGGAAGGCAGTGCACTTTTTAGATGTTCACTCCTAAAACACAGTTTTCATTTGCAGTCAAATTTGGGACGGCTCAAGATATGAGATGCAAACAATTATCTAAACACATTTATTACATCCCGACATCTTGTTTTCTCAGAAGATATGTCATAATACAAAAATGTGGGAGCTTGAGACTCGAGTAACAGACGATGAAATGAGACCCTGAGGAGGCTTAAACAAGGGCACTGCAATTACATCTCTATCCCCTGTGCTATTCTAATAATGCATAGGACATTGGGACATAATTAACGAGCATGAATCCTCTTTTAGATTCGGCTACATTCTTCACATCGATGCACGGCCGGTGAAACATGCAGAAACATTCCTGCTCTCCTCCCCATAGGGAAAGGTATACAGTTCTAGCTGTCACATACATCCTCCATCACCCTCTCGGTGGGGATTATTGAGGATTATGATACTGACGTTTATGTAGAGCACGCCAAAGAAATGTCTTCATAAATTTGGTTATAGGAGGTGGCAGTGATAAGAGCGACTCCGGGCTTCTCTCCCACTCTGCATTCTTTTGCACTGAGTCTCTCAGTAGGAAATGGACTTTCATCAATAGTCAAGTGGTGGTCAGGTTTCACAGGTTCGTGAAAACAAAGCGGTTCGCCCTCCTCTCACAGTAGTTACCCTCCACATTCCTTCCTGTGGGGAGAAGAGATCAGTTCTAATATCCATCCAGCTTTGATTAATAGTTTGAAAAGCAATTTTTTTATTTAAAAGGTATCGAATATTTGGCACACTTTGGAGTCTTTAAATATAAGCACTTCAAAATGAGTCACTCACGGCTCTCCCACAGTGTGTGTGGACCCTTTTCTCTCCACGTGGTGGCAGTGCAGACTGTGGTGAAAGCATCCCTCAGCACTCACGCTGGCATGTTAAATATCTTTCCTTCACCACCTTGTGCCAATCCTCCCTCGGCTCCATCTGGGTTTTATGACCTGATGTGATTCATAGTAAGTTCAACGGACAAATTAATTCACACGATATCCAATTACAGCTCTCATATTCATCCTGTCCTTTTGCAGTGGAGTCTTTTATTCTCCTCTGCCATGTGGTAATGCCCGCTCCTCTTCCATTCATCACCCATTTAAGAGAATATAGATTTCATATGAATCGAGTGCCTTATTAAATGAGAAAATTAAATCTCTAATTGATTCATTCTCTCCGTCTCTGTCCGTCTCTCTTTCTCTCGTCCCTTTATTGCATGTGTGTCTTGTGCATCGTTAAGTGAGCGTTACACACGTGTTCGGCGGTTAATTAAACAGCTTCATCTGAAATCAGAATAAGAGGAAGAGTATACTGTGCTCCTTGGATTACTTAGCAAATTGAAGGCTGGTAGCTTGCATTGCTTTAACATTTCATTATTACACAGGGAGATGAAGGAATCACCACCGAGGACAGCTGATGGGGTGCTTAATAGGTGGACGTTTCTCGCTGTCAGCCGTTTATATGGCTTTTAGCACAACAGAACCTTGGACCAAACCTTTAAACCTCACAAAGCCACACCTCACCGGGGTTTTTTAAGAGGCACTTGTGTGGGAAACGAGACAGTGAGGGATATATAGCGGCAGAAGGGGACGGGTAATTGATGGAGGGGAGCGGAGAGGAGAGGAGATAAGAGGGATAGGCAGGGGTGGGGCGGCCATGGGTGCTCTCATGGCTCCATCACCCCATCCTTCACCGTGAGCCAGAGGATCAAATGCCAGACCAATCAATCGTCCACCAAGCAGACATCTATAGCGCAGGCCATGATGGCATTTACCTCCCCAGGGTGCATATCAATAAAAAAAAAAAAAAAAAAGATATCATACAAAATTGATTGTCCCCAAACAGCCCGCCCACCCGCACCAGCAGGCCAGCCTCTCACCATCATCATCATCATCCTTTCTTCTTTGGCTCCTCATTCGCTGTCTGTCCCCATCTTCTGTCTGTCTCTCTTTCCCATCCTTCGGCTTTTTGCTGCCTCTCTGTCAGTTGCAATCCTTCCATTGTGCTTGATTGATGCACAACAGGCAGCGTTTGCAGGGTTTGGAGGCACCGTGCAGCAGCCACTAAGAGGCCTTGTGGTCTTCTTCACAATGTAGCTCGAGGAAAAAGAATCCAGCTGCAACGCTGCTGACCAGCTACCCACAAACACCCACACTAACACTGATTGCGCTTTAATCTGACACTGACTTATCACACGGTTTGACCCCAGGTGACCTTTTCAGACCCATTAAACCATTCATTTGCATGTTAACCACCGAGGCCCGGCCCAGCCGCTCCCCTGCACGGCCTCCGATACCTCCCGCCGCGGCCCTGACAGGGGTACAATGGGACGTGCGCCGCCAGAATACCAAAGCCAAATACCAAAGCTTTTTGTTTGTCCGGGAAGGATGAAGTACGGAGGAGTTTATCAAGTCAAGAGGTCAAACCATCAATACGCCTCACACAAACGCACACAGCTGTCACATACACTCGCCTCAAGGGCAAAAAGACAACTAGAGATTAACACGGGCTGTATTTGTTCTGTCTGCCCATCTGGCCCGCGCTGAGAGCTGTCGAGCCAGACACCCTCCATCTAGCAGTGGTCAGTGTGTGGACAAGTGGACAACTTTGCTCCTAGAACAGAAGGCTGTATCATTTAATCACGGCCGAGCTCGCTCCCTCCTGCGTTCCCACTCTCATTACTCTCTCTGTCTCCGTTAAGTAAACAGGACAATCAGAGGAATGGCTGTGAAACAAAGGCCCTGTTCCAAGTGATTCACAGGCACATCAATAATATTCACACTCCTCAACAAACTTGAGCTGAGACTGGAAACGTGAGCCGTTAGCTCTACTGACTCTGCAACATTTAATAAGAATTGCATTAAACTATAAATCACCACAAGCTGCCCCAGTCTTCTATTTAAGATCCCACCCAAGCCCCCAGCTGTGTCAGTCCTTGTTCTTCTGCGTGTCTCTCTCTAAGCATCTCCCATGAATACAGCATAAATATTTTGGCAGGTGGTGTTTGGAGGATATTAGAGCACAAGCGCTGAGCGCTCAGGGATATCGATTGAGCTTTAGCGGCCAAGAACCATGGCTCTACTGGCATCGATACGGCGAGGAGAGGAGGTTGAATGAGGAGGAGTGACCTTGGGCCAGGAAACAATCTTGACAAATAAAGCCCCGGGAAGGAAATGCAGGGAAACTAAACACTGAGGATGTCAGAGTGCAGAGACTCGGGGGTGACACTGTGAAGTCTACAGGAAAACAATGAGGGGAACAACACAGATCTAGAATTTTGAGTATTTGGTGTTTAAAGCAATCACTTTTTCTTCCAATTGATTTAGTATTAAAAAAACAGATTGGAAACAGCGAAAAATAAAAATGAAGGAGATTGTAAAAAAAGTTTTTATGCTTGGCTGAGGTGGAAAAGATGGTGAACAGATAAAAAGAAAATGCAAAGTGCAATGGCACACATCTGTGTGGAGCCATGAGGAGACTATAGCCATCCTCAAATTAATGTTCAATAATGAAACAAACAGAAATATCATATTTTCATTTTGTTTACTACACTGTTTCTTTAAGTTTGACTCTTTTAATCATGTTATCTATTCTCTGAATTGGTTTAAAGCTTCAGTAGACAGAAAGTTCTTGGCATCATTGGGCAAAATAACATAATAACCTTACAGCATATTGTCATTCAAGTGTTCTGAGAGATAACTAGACTTCTGCACCTCCTCATGGCTCTGTTTTCAGACTTTAAAAGATCTAGCCCAAGACGGAAGACTTTGACCAATCACAGATCATTTCAGAGAGAGAGAGAGAGAGAGAGCGTTCCTATTGGCTGTGCTCCGGCTGGTAGGCGGTGCTTGGTATTTCCTCAACTGATCTCAACATGGCTGCTGGGTCACAAACTTTCTCATTTTACAGCCAAACCGTACGCTACAAGATGTTTCTGGCAACATTTGAGGAGAGAAATAGGCATTACAGTAACAGAATATTGATTCATATTTGATGAGTCCTGCTTAGTTTGAGCATTTGGTCAGAGTTCATGGTCGCATCTAGAAGGTAACCCCCAAGACTCGCTGCCTGACGACCTATCCTGACCTTAACCATCACGCAAAAGTTTTGCAACTTGGATTGTTGGAGGTCTCGACACAGGCAACACTCTTAAAACCCCCGGCAAAGTCAATATATTGGCGTGGATACGCATAAATCGACACTGATGACCAACGGCACTGATGACTGGTCGAGTTTAGTTGGTAACCCTTGATTTGTGAAACCCTTGTGAGATGGTTGAGGTTAGGCATTGACCTGGAATGGTTAAGGTTAGGATAGGTCATCGGGCAGCAAGTCTTGCGAGAGTTTTGGCAAAACTAGGGTTACCATCTAGACACGACCCTGATTACTACAGACTACCTTGATGCTGAATGCCCTGGTAGTCACATGTAGGTTTGTTGTTGGAGTGAAATACCAACGCTAAGGTTGGTCGGGTTCTGCTTGAAAAGAACTAGTTTGTACGACGTGTTTGGTCGACCTCGTTTGGAGGCAAGTGTTTATAGCTGTTCTGAAAACGGCCACACTGGCAGGCTGTCATAAAGAGACGCTTGGAAAAATTCAAAGCTATCCTTTCAGGGTGAGACAGTATCATAAAAGCTAGAACTTCTTTTCTTTAATAATTGCTGTCTTAGTTGACCCCGTGTTTCGTAGCTACGGTCTATTACAGGTCAAGGGGAAATGGAGTCTAACTGATGTTGACATGCTCCAACAATAAATAACACCTGAAACAACGAGCGCACACATGATCTTTCTCTTACCGGGTCATTTGAAAATGCATCCGAGACCAATTAAAAACCACAGGACACCATTCCCTCAGAAGCAACACCGTATAGCCTCTCTGCTGCTGTAGAGAAAGATAGAGAAGTGCATGCCAGTGTTGCCTCTGAGCTGATCGGCCTGAAGCCTTGAACTTGTTTATTAATCTGATGAATTCATCCATGTGGAAATGAGGTGTGAAAGCACCGAAGGTACTCCTACACGGCAAACACTCGGCTGGTTATCAGCACGAAGCTGTATTGTGCAACTGTGTGAGGTAACCTTTAGATTTCTTAGGTCATGCTTCAGGATTTAGACTGCTCCCTACCTGAACTAGACCATTACCTCTGCCAGCACCTCACTTTCTCTTCCTTGTATCGGATATTTCGCTTCATCCTCTGCTCTCTATCGCTTCTCTTTGTCTGTCTCACACACACACACACAAACACACACATAAACTCACAATCCTCCACCCGCCTCTTTGTGTCTTCCTCTCTTTCATTCCACAGAGATGATTTATTTTGTTTCTCCCCTCTCCTCCTCCAGTCCGCAGCCGCCCTCGGGGTCAGCGCCGAGCTCCATCACTGTCTGGATTCTTAATCCCCACACTGGAGACGCCCGTGCCAATACAGGAGAATAACAGATTAAAAAACAGAGCCCGAGCTCCGAGTGTCTCCCCTTTCTCTCCGTCTGTCTCTGCCTCCCTCTGTCCTCGCAGCAGATAAGTGGAAAAATAAACTTGGGGGAGCTAAGCCGGAGTTGAGAGGCGAGTCATCGAACCAGGGATGACAGAGAAGCTTCCAGCGCGGTGGTTAATGAAGGTGATGCAGCAAAGCAAGGCCCTCTGCAGAGGCTCTCTGAGTTATAACACTGGAGCCTTGGGAGGTGACACGACTGCAGGCGGGAAGGGTTCCACTTGGCTGCAATTGTCTAAGGAAGATACATGGTTGACCCCAGACTAAAATATAAGTAGCAGAACATAAAAATAATGAAACCTGAGGTTCCATTTTCACATAACCAAAAATAATGGCTCTTTCTCCTATAGGAGGTCATTGTCAGCTCTGGCTCCAGAGTGTAGGGAGGACGGGGTATTATGGTTAATGGAGACAGAAAGTCCAAGGGATCTTATTATAAAGAATGTAAAAAATAAGAAAAAAAACCCAGCAAAGAATAGACTCTAGAGGTCATATTCACAAGAACTCAGAACAGCATGCCTAACCACTGATCCGAGACCAGTTCCGCTATGAACTCATGCTGGTATTTGCATGACTTCACAACCCAACCAGTGACCTTAAACCAGGATCTTTAACAAAGCGGCTGCAGTCCTTTCATTCTGATAGGAGACTCCTGTCCCTGTTGAGTGAGAGTGAGAAGTGGTGGTGGTGGTGGTGATGGTGGTGGGGGGGCAGCTACAAGACAGATAATGGCTGTGTCAGTTTCCCACTGCTCTCCTCATAAAAGCTGAGCCAGGAGGAAGCTGAGAGGGAACAGGGAATGCAAGTGCATGTGTGGGCGTGCACGCGAGTGTCTGTCCATGCAGGTCTGCATATACGCTTGAGTGCTTGTGTTTGCATTAGGTTCGGCTCCATCTATTGCTATAATGTACAGTTTTGTGTACCGATCTTGACATTCTGAATTGAGGTGCATCATTTTCTTTGCTGACCCAAAAGTATAAAAGCAAATAATGGGTTTACTGTCAACAAAGCGTGGGAAAAGCCACACGGAGAGTGGAAAGTTCTATACTCAGCAAATATAATTTTGTTGAGTTTTTCAAATGTATTTTTTTTTTTTGGCGCTTTGAGCACCACAAGCCGAGTGTCATCTAGTTCTATTATATTGGAGAGAAGGCAGACATCTATATACGGCGGCCAATACCTCCAACACACGGCAACTCACACCAAAACAATCTAGATTAATAAATAGCACTGCAGTTAAAGTGGCAGTAGGCAGTATATTTTTGGCATCATTTGGCAAAAAGTCCACAATAACCTTTCAGCATATTATAATTGAAGTGTTCTGAGAGATAACTAAACTTCTGCTCCTCCTCATGGCTCTGTTTTCAGGCTTTAGAAAATCTAGCCCGTGATGGGAAACTTTGACCAATCACAGGTCATTTCATTGAGAGAGAGAGCGTTCCTATTGGCTGTGCTCCAGTCATGTGACCGGTAGTTTGGCGTTCCTTTAAGAGAATTCTCAGTGGCTACCGCGACACAAACTTTCTCATTTTACAGCTGAACCGTGCACTACAAGATGATTCTGAAAACATTTGAGGAGAGAAATAGGCATTAATGTAACATAATATTGATTCATATTTGATCAGCGCTGCCAAGTTTGACCATTTGGTCGGAGTTCACGAGTGATCAGCTCTTACTGCTCGTTTTCCTCCAGTCTGTGAAATCTTGTAGATGCCATTAGGAGCACCAGAGGACACAGAGGCACATGATTTTTTTCAGGCAACCTGTTTCATGTACTACTGTCACGATATATCGACCGTTATATAAAAATAACTTTTTCACATTTGCTCCAATCTCGCCTACTTCAGCTTTAAGAGGAAAAATATGTATTTTTGATTTTTGGGTGAATTGTCCCTTTAACACTACTTAAAGTACCAAGCAAAATATCCCGTTAAAGTTCTTAACGTAAAACAAAGGCAGCTAATGGAAGGGACACACCTCAATGCTTCTGTTCATCTCAGCTTGTATTTGAAGTGCAGAATTGTGGGGGGAAATTGGGTTGAATTTCTAAAAGTTACATAGGATATTGGCTTTACTCTATGCATTTGTCATTTGCTCTGCAGACACAGTTGAGCATCTTTTACAGACCAGCCATTCTGCTATTCAGTAGCTGTATTGGGTCACCAGGTTTTAAAAGGCTGCCAACTCATAATGACACTCATTATTAGGTTTCAGTGGAGAGTTGGTGTCCCTGACAGCTTTTCCACTCTCAAACCCAAAGCACTTCTCTGTGATTATCCATTTTAAAAAACTATAAGTATTGGTATCATGCTTCAAAAAAGCAAAGAAAGAAAGAAAAGAAGAGAAAAATACAGAGAAAGTTTCTGTGTCTGACTGTGTGGGCTTGTGTCTTCCAGGCTCATTGTTCACTCCTCCACACCTCTGTGACTCTCTGAGAGGACAGTAGGGTGCATGGTGGGGGTGAGGAGGGGGTGCCATCATCACCCCTCCTCGTCCTCCTCCTCTCTCTGTCTCACTCTCTCTGTTCCCTCTGGCCCTAAAGAGAGTCTCAGGGCCATGACAACGGGACACCCCTCTCCCACTGTGACCAGTATACACGCTGTTGGCTCATTGTGACTCGCTGGACTCTGACAGCACAGCCTGCACTCACAATGTGTTTATTGGACACGGCTGCTTGTGACGCTTCACCCCCACCCCGAGTCCCCCGGGTCTCTGAGCTCCGTCTGTGTGGTGCCGATGGCAGGTGGGGGCCCCGGCTGGACGGTGAGGTCATCGATGTGGGGACGATGACGCCGGTACTGGGGGTGGGGATACAGGCCAAAAAGACATTGTCTGTATTTGGACATTGAGTTAAACGGAAAGAGAGTCTCTCTGATGAGGAGGATGAGAGGTGTGTTCAGAGAGGGAGAGGTGAGGAGAGGTGAGGGAAGGTAAATACAAGACAAAAGGAAAGCCTCTTTCAGGTTACCTATACTTCCCTCACTAAATTCATCACTCCAGATGGCATCTGACCCATTGTGTAGTTACAGGAACTGGTTCTGTAATCAATACTATATGAGAAAAAAATCATTATTTTAATTAATGCTATTAATAATATTAGTATTATTGACTTATCAAAATCTGAAATTGTTCTAAATTCCTATTATAGCTTTATGGTAAGAAGAAGAAGGTGTCTGTGAGGTTAAATACATATAGTCCACGACATTTAAAATCTTATTCGAAAGCAGACGATCCAAGAAACAAAAATGACCTGCAGCTAGAACAGAATTAGTTCATCAGGTATTTTTGTCATAAACCAAAGTAATGGATCACATTTTGACACGTGACGCTAGAGGAAAAGTCCGGAGATCACCAAACCATTACAATTTGTCCTGTGAGGAACATTAATGTCTGTACCTAATTTCATGGAAATCAATTCAAGAGTTATGAAGACATTTCAACCCTCAACCAAAAATATCAACCTGCCGCTGGCGCCAGAAGAAAAATCAGGTACGGTGGACATGGACAAATCATGCTAGTGTGGCTACTGAAGGGGACAGGAGAGACAGACACGAAAAGGAGAGAGACATGAGACGGAGAACCCATTAGAGGATCTGGTTCATGACGAGGTTATCGCCTCACAAAGCCAACAATATAATCAACCCACAGAGGGGACTGAGCGTGGAGTTTGCCGCCTGCGAGTCGTTCTCTCTCTGAATCGACGACATGCTGCCCACTGTCTTGTTAGGGCGCTGATTGATTGAGCGGGTCTGGCAGTCCTGAGCCCCCTGCTCGGTTCATTTGTTATACATTTATAGTTCATAATCCATCTGCTCTCACCTCTTCACATTCCATGTCATTTTTCATCCTCCTTTTGTATCAGGGGGGTCATTTTTCTATACTGCCGTGATAGATTGTTTAGTGTCTGCTGTCTATAATTGGCCCAGATAGTGGGAAGACTCACATGTGTTTATGATTAGAGCCTGTGAGTTTGTGTGGAGATCTCTTCATCATCACTCACAATGGGTGTTCACACTTCAATTATTGAACTGAATTGATTCATTAAGTCATTCCTGAAGCTGTTACAGGGTAGATGGATGCATCATTATAGTAGTTTTTATTAGCATTTCACATGATGGCAAATAAAGCAACTTTTTTTTCTATATGTATTTCTATTACCCTTCCTGTGTGACACCAGCAGGTGGCAGTAGAGGACCATGCATGGACGAGCTGTGGGCTGAGTCATTCAGAGTTTACCATCTGTTGCTCTGCAAGAGTTCCTGGGAGATGCCAGACACGGGAGGTATAGACCTAATGCTTGTTACTCAGGCTCATCCCACTTTTTATTATTTCTTTCATTTTTTATCTCCACAGTTCTCAGCCAATGTTTTTCCTGGTCACTTTTTTAAATCAGTTTGAATTACAGAGCCCGAGGCAGGCTGAGGTTTGCACGCATTTCCAACATTTGGGTCAAGAGAAAAGTGGGGATAAAATAAAAGGCACTTGAAAAAAGAAAAAAACAAACCTCCACCACGCAAAATTGATTTTAATGATAGCTTAGCATTATTTTCAAATGAAAAAAAAACAGAATCAACAGCTTATTGGTTGTATTCAAGCCAATGCAAAAAAAAAAAAAAAACAGCCCATCGGCCAACGGGTCGGTTTTGGGAAGCTGCTGGAGCAGTTTGGTCTCTCACCTGAAAAATGAAACGTACTTTTAAAATAAAATACAGCAGCAGGAACTACAGGACAGGGTTAAACGACATTGTTAATGTATATTAATGTCCACGAGAGTTTTCTGACCTCGATTTGTGGTTGCCTGCCAAAAATGGTTGTAAAGATCTGGGATTAATGTTGACCTATTTCCTGAACAGGGATTCTTCAGATCTGTCAGCGGAGTTACTTCACATATTCTTAACCTACGAGGGATACAAATCAAAGTGCTAGTTACTGCCTTGAAAAAGAACAAGTTCCCACCAAAATAAAACTATTAGACTTCCAATTCGGGCGTTGCAGATAATTTACTGGCTCATTTCTGTTACAAAGTTTTATGGATGAGTCAATAAAGCTGCAGTCAGTTTTGGTTTGTTTCACTGATAAAAATACAAAAAACGTCATTGTAGCCTACACTATTATGCTGTAACTTGAACCTAAAAAGGTACAAGGGGAAAAACGTTTTGGTCAAAAAAGTTAAGGCAAAAAAAAGTTTAGAGGGAAATTTAATGCCAAGGGAAAGATTATTCCATTATAAGAAGATTGTGCGTTAAATTCCGACTTTGGAAACCTCTTCTGTGTTTCTACACATCCATATCAACTGCTGAAAATACTGAAACAAAATGACTCCAGGCTTTGTTGATTATGAAGATCAGAGCTTGTAGTAGTTTTACATTCTCTTCATAATGTCACAATTAGCTGTAGAGTGTTGTACACAGGCAAGCCTCTAGCAACTGTTTGACAACCTTAGTCATGCATGCCACCATTGGCACGCCGTAGCTAAACCAGTGGCACACTAGCAATAAGTGTGCAGGAGAGTTTTTTGAAAATAAGTGCATGCAAATGACCTCTTTCACAGCCATCGGCAGGTGTGCAGCTGGTTATTTATGGTAGTTTGATTGACTTTTTTCCCCAACCACATTTTGCAAAGACCCGCCCCACTCTGCCTCTGATTGGCTACCCATTGCCTTCTTCGCTTCAGATTTTATTGCTGATGAACAAGATTGGTGGAAGGTTGGTGGGGTTAATGATTCCCACTCAGATGTAATAAGGATGTCAGCCTTCTTGTATTAATAATGCTCTCATATATTTATAATACAAGGTCCTGATTATGAGAGAAAAACATTTTTTTTTTTATTTTCCTATGAATATTTCGATGCAATAAAATTACAGATCCGTTGGAGATTTAAATATGGATGTGGTGTCATGATTAAACATTTAAAAATGGCACTTCATATGAAAAAAGGTTGCCGACCCCTGCTCCAGCTAGTCTGTAGGCTACAGTGGAGAGCATTACAAGCAGATACTCTGATGATCAGACAAAGGTGCTCCAAAAATAACAGTGTAATAGTGAGAGCTCTTTTCAGTGTCAGACGAGAACCCATCCATAACCCCCTGAGTGGGTGTTGTAATCTGTATGGATGACTGATCTCTATAAGTGTGTGCGTGAGAGAGAGACACAGAAAGCGACAGAGAAAGAGAATCCTCAGAGCAAAGTGAGGGAGGTGTATAATGAGAAAGAAGGAGCTGGTGGAAGAGGTCTGATCTCTCTCGGCGTGCCGCTGAGTGCACATGTTGGTTGCTGCTGAGGGCCCCGGTCGCTCGTTCCCCTTCTTTTGTCCTCATCGCTCCAGAGGACAGCGGTGCTCCGGGAGGTGATGAGGATCCTTTTGGCCCTGTACACGGCCAGCCATGTTGGAATAAATCTGTCCTGTAGCTGTAAGCATTACCTCCTGAGACCTGTGCTGACATACTGAGCTACAGCTCAGGCGGGGACGATGCCATGCAGACGGGAGAGAAGGGACTGAAAGGTAGAGGAAAGGGTGGAGGAATGGGAGGGTAAACTGAATAGGATTGAAGTCTGGTAAAGAAATAGCAACATTTTACGGAGAGGATTGATACTAATGTCATATGTAAGTAAAGAGCTTGAGTCAGGACATGATTAGCCTAACTCAGCATAAAGACTGGAGGCAGGGGGACACAGCTAGTCATGTCCTATTCAAAGAGGAACAATAGGCCTCTTATTATGTTTTATCTCAGTTGTTTAAAGCTTAATTAGGCAACAAGTTGTTGGCATCATTGGGCAAACATTCCATAATAACCTTTCAGCATATTTTAATCCAAGTGTTCTGAGAGAAACTTCTGCACCTGTTTTCAGACTTTAAAAAATCTAGACTGTGACAAGAGACTTTGACCAATCACAGGTCATTTCAGAAAGAGAGCGTTCCTATTGGCTGTGCTCCAGCTGGTGGGCGGTGCTTGGTATTTCCTTGAGAGATCACAACGTGGGGTCACAAACTTTCTCATTTTACAGCTAAACAGTACACTACAAGATGTTTCTGAAAACATTTGAGAAGAGAAAGAGGCATTACAGGAACAGAATATTGATTCATATTTAATCAGTGTTGCCTAGTTTGACTGTTTGGTCAGAGTTCGCGAGCGATTGACTCGTGGTTCTCATAGACGGCAGCTGGATGGCAGACTCCAGATCAGCTCTGATTGGTTGTTTTCCTCCGGTCTGTGAAATCTTGCAGATGCCATCAGGAGCACCAGAGGACACCAGAGAACACAGTGGCAAATTCTTTTTTTCAGAATACCTGTCTAATGCACTACCGTTTGTTAATTTTGACGGTCCCTGTGGACAAAAGTGTTTCTGTAGTGTTTCTGAGCACCAGAGTCCCTTTAGAAAAGCTCTCATTTTACTACAGCAGGGTCTGACAGTCTGCACCGCTCAGTTCTGGTTCTGGTTCTGGTTCTCCCGTGCCTCCCTTCCCTCCAGCGGGCCCAGCAATACCGCCTGGGCCTCCAGCGGTGTGGTGTGTTGTGTTGGCTCCCAGCGTGGACTGACAGGGTGCCCAATCTGGGTCTGTTCGCGGTGGGCTGGTTGCAGCCAAAGGCCCGAGCTGGAGTCTGAGCTGAAAGAGTTTCTGGTGAACCTGCATGATTTCATCTGATTTTGTGTGGACTCTGACCCGGTGGCACCGATGACGCATTAAGAGTAACTATATGGAAATGGTCAATCCTCTCGCTGGTGGTCTTTTTTACTTATGTAGGTCATATAGAGGCATCGGTATTACACTGAGACTGTTTCGTAGCCAGTTAAACGTTCCTCACAGTAGAAAAGCACCTATTTGTGGTGTTAGGTGGAATTACATACTGGAACTACTTCTTGGCGAACAACAGCTGGGCGCAATGACTGCTCAGCATCCTTAAGTCTTGCGGTCACAGTGAAGTTGCAAAATTTGATACTTTTGTGAGACTCAAACTAAAACCTTTCCTCCCTGACTGTATCTGCTGGATACGACTGTTTTGCTGGAGACTGCACATTAGCTCTGGGTGGATGGATTATTGGCTCTTCATCAAGAAATAGCTCCAAAAATGATCCATTTTACATTTCTGTTCATTTGCAATGACACATGGTGTGAATGCAGCAGCTTTGGAGGTGTTGGTGTATTCTTAGCCACACTAGCAGCATAGCTCTTGTGATGGCAACGTTGGTTGGTCCACCACTTTGGTCCACATTTAAATATCCGAACAACTATTGGAAGATTACCATGACATTTTTCAGACATTCCTGATCCCCAGAGGATGAATCACACTGACTTTGATGGTGATCCTATTTCAGCAGGTGTTCAGTTTCAGTTTGTCCAAAACCTGCCGAACTAATGACAGTCCCATCAGCCCCTGAGGCTTATTGCTTCAGTGCTAATTAGACACTGGTGAATGTGGAAAACCATTACCTGATAATCATCACCCTTTTAGCATTGCCACTGAGAGCACCTTGTGGGCATGTAAGCATGCTAAGCTATAGGCTAAACATATGGTGACTCCAGCACCACACTAAACTTACAGACATAAGACTGATATCAATCATTCTCATCCCACTCCAGAAAAGAAAACTATACCAACTGACATTCATTTCAAATAGAGTAACAGAGGGAAAATGCTCGTTTATGATTGGCTGGTAGGTGTCCATTAAAATTAGATTGAGCATGAACGTTTATTCTTGACATTGGAAATAATAGCTTTTCAAAAGAATTGCATCTCAAGGTCCACTTTCACATCTCATGGTCTCCATCAGCAAATGGAGTAATGGAGATGGCTTAGTGGTTATGACATGACCTAAATATGGGACTTGGGTCATGCAATAACAGGTGGTCACATACTGGGGGAGTTAATGAGTTAATGGCTCTGTCTCTGCTAAAGGATAGTTTTAGGATAGTTGTTATCTTTGTCAAGCCATCCACTGACTGCCTCATGGCCAATGACTTTGAGCCCCTCCCCTGTTGTGTCCAGTACATCAGGAGAACCACTGCTCTGTACCAGTGTTTACAGGTAACCATGGCAACACTGCTTGTACTTCATGCTACATTACCAGTTATTCTTATTATGTCTTTCAACAATCTGCAGAGAACATGCCTGGCTTTGCTTTAAGGTGGAAAGAGCAGCCGCATTTCTTCTGGCTGCATTGCATTCTGGTCTTTTGAAGGCTTTCTGACTGGGGAGAAATTGTTATCTCTGCCTCTACAAGGTCTAGAAAGAAGCCCTAGTTCTTTGATTCTAGATGTAAAACCTGACATTTAGCCTACTGTTCACGACAACCTCCAGTTTGCCAGCTCTCTGTATAAAATGAAAAATGTATACATCATTTTGCTCCATCTTTTGAGTCCCTTTGAGTCAGAAACACATTTTGAGTTTTCTATATGCCTGTAAAGAGGAAACCATTTTTCACATGGATTAAAACACATATATTAAGACTCAAGTCAAAATGAACACAATATTTTTCTGCAAAAGTGATACCCAACATTTCATAATGTAGCCTACACCTGCACGGAATAAAATTGATCAAATATTAACAAATATACTGTATATATGATATAATATACTGTATAACATGTATTTAAATTTAAATACATGTTATATTTAACCGCTGTCCATCTCCTCATCTCTCTCCTCATCACCCGGTGCGATGAAATAATCCGTAATGAAGTCGGTCCAGTTGTCGTCAGATGTAGCACCTCGAACGGGAATTGAATTTAAAAGCCGAGCGATGTTTTCCTCACGTGAATTCATCTCGTCAAGCCAGCTATCTTCCTCTGACAACCACAATCTGTCATCTGTCAATAAATTTGATTGAACCATGTCAATAAATAACTGTCTGTTAATGTTACATTTAAGAGCATCAAAACTACTGTATACATACCATTTGATTTTTACATTGATTTTTTACAGTGTATTAAAGCTGAGAGTTTATTTATTCAGAAACACAGCAAAAAAAAATTAACTTTTTCATGTAAAAACGTGTTTTTACAAGAATGCGCTGCCGCAACTTCCAACTAATTTTGATAGAATAAGTCACATATATACACCGTCAAACTGTGACTGGAAACGCAAGGTACGGTACATAGCAATTTATCTTTCCCAGTGATAGAATATCAGCAGAATAGATAGTGATAAATAAAAGGCTTTGAGGTTGGATGTTTTCTTTAATGGCCGACAGTGGATGATTATTTTTGCACTCAGCAGCTCAAACCTATGATGTGTAAATTATAAAGCTAAGTCTACCCTGGATATATAGACCTACAATTTAAAAACATTAGTGCCTCAGGCGCAGTCGGCAGAAACATTGCTAAGCTAAAGCCAATCGTAATGTTCTTTGTTCATAAAGACCTCAGTTATGGGAGTGAAACGGATTCTCCTCTAGCTTTATTGAACAGAAAAGTGCTGCTTTGTGGGGCCCCGTCACTACTCTGTGGCAGAGACATAGTCCAGGCGCACCCCGATGCTATGTTTATTTGTTCTGCACTCATAAATAGACCGGTTTCATCTTTACCCACGACAGAATGTTATTCCCCGTGTTATTTCATTATGCCACATGTTTTTGCCCCTCTTAGTAATACTGAATAGGTTTAGCAGATTGACAAGTGGGGGAGCCAAAAAAAAAAGCGTGAAGGAAAAAGACAGATAGAGAGGGAGCCAAAGGTGGAGGGAGAAAGTGACAGAGACAGATGTGTCTGAGTGAAAGAGAGAAGCTGGAGTTGGAGAAATGAAAGAGTGATTGGTTAAATGAAAGGGACCGAGCATGCGGTCCCGCTCCAAGCTCTGCGGTTGCGGGTGTTTGTCCAGGCTTAGCAAGCCCGCGGATGAGAATGGGCCACAGCCTGCTAAGATGTGCTGCTAGCTTTGGCCGGCTCACTCGGCCTCTTTTGGCTCGGCCGCTACCCTCCTCCTCTATAAAAGGAGAGCGCTGGCTAACGTCAGCGCGGCCACACTCTTCATAGCCCAGAACAACCTCTGGCTCTTGGGACTGCTTACTCATCCCCATTTGGCAACCGCACATCTCCCCGAAAAGCCTCCAACCCCTCCACCTCTCACAAGCCCAACAAGCTCTGATGGAAAAAAAAGTGACACCCGCAACACTTTCTCATGGTTAGTAGTCTCCACTCAAAGACATTGAACTCCAAATCTGTTTGTCTTTTCCAATCCTCAACTCGCCATCACAGAAGAGCTACAGCCTGAAGGTGATTATGACATTAGTGTGGAAATTATGGTCATGAGAGATAAAACTGAATTAGAACAGTAATTAAGAGAGAATTAAGAGTGAAGGTTTTTACCAAGGACACGCACAGACATACAATGCAGGCTGTTATACTCAAACTGCCGTTTGGGTCGAAAGCATTTCGGATGGCATCTAATTATCCTCGGGTCTTTACGGATAGGGTCAGTCTGTCCTCGAGCCTCTCTCGGATTGGGTGCCTCTTAAAACAAAAGGGGAAAAAAAAGCACATTTTGCTCAGGTGGGTTCTCCACAGGTTGGTTTTGAACCAGGTCCAAGGTTTTAATGTCTTCTTCAGAACAGTCAATTATAAAGATTGAAAATCACTGTAATCCTGTTAGCTCAGTGAAATTACGGTTTTCTTTTAGCTCATTGCATTAAGGTGCATTAAAAAACCTGCAGCATTTTGGTTGTTTAAAAAAAAAAAAAACACTAAAGAAGCAAATTTACATCTAATGAACCCAGATCCCATACCCTCCCCTTACCCACTAGCTCCAGATTGTTTGGTGAATTACCTTCAGACAGAGGGACGGACCACTTCTCCTGTCAAACAATGGACATTGGCAGTCGATAAACAGGAGGGCGTGGATACACAGAGCACCACAAAGCCTCCGGTTCCGTTGTAGCCATGTGTGACACCATGTGAACAAGAATCAAGATCCCTTCTGTCATTCACAAACTTCCCAGCGGTCTGCCGTTGCCATGACTCCTCCGCCACCAACAGTACTTTCTCTTTTGTTCCTCACGACTATCCATTTCACTCTGGTCCAAGACTTTATGGCATGCTGTGATTTGTCATTACTCATTCAGTTAATACACCCTGTGACTTCATCCGCCCAAGAACGAGCACAAGCAAAAGACCCGTCTTTGGTGTTTTTAATTCAACCGGCTTGTATCGTCACAGGTAAAAAAAAAGTTGCTGACGTGCGATGATAGTCTGGTGCGTTGAAAGTGGTTTACACAGCAATTCTGGAACTTCATGCCACAGCTCAAGGCTTTGCTGAGTCCCCGTTGGCTAAATGTTAGACATCGTGCTGTGAGGCACAGCCACTCATGAGTGAATGACAGCTTCTTGACAGCTTCATTAAGACCACAGATGGCGGGGGAAGTGAAGAGGATCTAGAACAAATGTAACGCTGGCGAAATGTGCGGGAGGCCGCAGGACCTTTTCACAGCTTGTGCGGCTGGCCCACGTCCAAGCAGCCTGTCTGGGCAACCCGTCCCCTCTATCTGAAATCTGGCTTCGGCCGAGATCACGGAGCCCCTGCAGGTGAGATCCGATGTCACGTTGGTAACTTCTCTGCTGCTGGTGGGCGAGGTCCAACTGCTCCCCCCTACAGACTAGGAGGGGTGATCATAATGACTTACACTGAAGACAATCCCATCAACTCTTTACGATAATCAGTCTTGCACTAGCTGCAGGACAACATTTTGACAAATTAATGGGAACATGGATCCAACCACAAGTGTTCATAAAGCCTCCGTGCTTTGACATATGCTTTCAAAGGAATAGCTCTGTCATTCAGTCATTAACTATTGATTCCCATGTTAGTCGAAGCTCCATTGAGGTTTTTAAGGAAAGGAACAAAATCGATAAATACAGAACATAATGAGGTCAGTGTGGGAACCCACAGGACGAACTTTTGGAGAAATCCAATTGTCATTGGATACATATGTATTAGCTGTAAAATAATGACTGTGTTAAATTCAAGGATTTATGAGGGGGGTTACAATGGAACTCTGAGCCAACTGACACTGGGATGAGTGACAGAACTTCTCTTCTGGGCCAAACTATTCCACTAAAATATGCTATAAATAGGGAAAATGACCCCTGATGCTCTATTTGGATGTCTAATTTTCTCTCTGGCTATAACAGTCAATTCAAACTGTGATGACATAACTGACATTTGTTAACTGACCATTCCCAAATCAACAGTAACTAGGCACAGCAGGCCATGCTTTGGATTTCTCAACATGCCTATTGCAGTGTGCATGGCACTGTGGAGTTTGGAGGTTCTGTCTTACTTAATTATTTATAATGCCTAATTAAGGGCGTGGCCGCTTTGATTGACAGCTACCTCTTTGCCCATTTTTGGATTAGCCGGGAGTTAGACTATGTCATCACTGCCAAGATGGCGATGGAGGGGTGACGTCACTGAGACTACGTCCATATTTTATACAGTCTTTGATGAAGCCATTGAATGCACAGTCTATTGAGGACCCTTTTGCCGGCTTCTTATTTTCATAGGAGTCAGCCAGAAACATTAAAAACACTGAGCTTGCAGTTAGTTAGCTCTTCCACAGCTGATAAAATCTCCTAGCAACCGTCATTTCAGCCGGTTAAGCCTGCATTTTTCTAGTTCTGTCTGTCTGAAGTAGAGGATCCATTGCCTAAATCTGCCACTATTATCTTTGTAAACTGCACACTACACTGGAAAGTTCAACCGGCGTAGCATCAGTAACTACGGGGGTGGGAGAAATACGCCTCTGCTTGCACTGTAGTGTGGATGAACATAATAAAGAAGTTGAGCCAGGGGGACACACAGTCAGAGAAATAGAGCTTATGTGTGTCCCTATGTCAATTTAACTTGAAACCACAGAGCAACAAAGACAAGAGTTGTACAGGTGGAGCGGTGGACAAGAACACATTCAGCCTTACAAGAGGTGAGATAAAAGAAACCCTGAACACAATTTAATGTAGTGCAGACATAGCACATAGGCTACACACTTTCGCCTAATGCCTGCAGAGCAGAATTTGCATCATTGGCCTTTGCAGGCACCTTCATACACACACACACGCACACACGCACGCACGCACACACACACGCAATGAGCCCAGGAGGGGAAGGTTATCAAACATAGAACGGGATGAATAAACTCATGTCGTGAAGCAGTCAAACTAAGAGGATCGTCTCAGGGGGGCCAGCAGATAGAGTTGCCAAAGGATCTGTCTAGACTCTTTGCTACCACCTACACAGCATATGGTGCAGGCTGATAACTGAGGCACAAACGAAGAAGACTGGTGCATGTTAACAAGGGGAAATGACCAGATATGCTAATGAATGTGTCCAGTAGCTGCAGCAGCGGCAGCAGCACGTGAAGACAGAGGAGTGGGGAAAGGGTAGGTGGGTGCTATCAACAAGTTTTCAACATCCTCGAGGGTGGAGAGTGAGTAACGATTGTTCTGACATTTGATTTATCTCTAATTTCCTCAGCCGACGTTATCTATTTAAATTATCTTCCCTAGAGTCATCCAAGAGAATGTGTAGATTAGTCCCTGGTGTCATTTGAATCATTCATTTTCATAACTATGTTTGCTGGCATGAGTAGATTATGAGACAATGGGCCCCTGGACACAGACATGCGAAATGCCCAACCACACAGGAGCAAGACACACAGACATTTTATAGATGTTTAGCCTCTTTTTGTTGTGGTTTTGCGTCTCTTTATTTTCATTTTGTGTGTCTTTGTAGTTGTTTTGTGTGTCTTTGTAGTTGTTTTGTCTCTTTGTGGTCATTTTCTATCTCTAGTTGTTTTGTGTTTTTGTAGTTGTTTTGTGTATCTTTGTAATAATTTGTGTCTTTGTAGTTGTTTTGTCTCTTTGTGGTCAAGTTGTGTCTGTTTGTAGTCATTTTATGTCTTTGTAGTTGTTTTGTGTCACTCAGTGGACAAGCCATTGGCCCCCGGGCCATGCCAGACTCACCACATGTTCATAGCACTGCCACACATAGGGCCTATGGGACAAAAATACTGACCGGCAAACATGGATGGATTACTGAACGGGCCTACTGGGGACACAGGCACAAGGGTCCAAAGTGTCAGGGGCCCCCCTGGCCTTCACCTACAACCTGTCGCTCAAAGAGACACGTACCAACCAGGAAGAGACTCAACATGACCACAAACATAAAACAACTACAAGAGAGACACAAAATAGCTGCAGATTGTAGTTGTTTTGTGTCACTTTGTAATTAGTTTGGTCTTTTTGTAGTTATTATTGTCTGTAGTTGTTTTGCCCCTTTTTGTAGTTGCTTTAT
>CAKAOI010037298.1:0-19009 GCA_916701655.1 Sebastiscus albofasciatus
CCAGCTGAGGTGGATCTGAGGGACCGTTGTGGTTGGTAGGGGGAAAGGAGGTCAGAGAGATAGGGGGGGGGCAAGTTGGTGGAGGGCTTTGTAGGTGAGGGTCAGGATTTTGTAAGTGATCCAGTGGGAGACATGGAGCCAGTGAAGGTCTTTCAGGACTGGGGTGATATGATGCCATGATTTGGTGTGGGTGAGGAGTCGAGCCGCTGCATTCTGAACCAGTTGGAGTTTATTGATGGATGTGTTGCTGATGCCGTAGAGGAGGGAGTTGCAGTAGTCAAGGCGGGAGGAGATTTTATCACTAGACCACACACGCACACAAAAACAGTGTTTGAAACCTAATGGGAAAGTTAATGGGTTCACACCTCTATTAGGTGGTAGCAAAATAGTCAGATACAACCAAATGTTGCAAACGCCTGCTCTCACACCGTTCATTTCACTGCCCCATTAGCTGGAAACGATGTTCCTCTCGGTAATGATTTTGATATTTAACCCTAAGAGACCAGCTGGCCCGGGGGGTGACCCCGACTGACTTTACTGTCTTTCAGAGGCTCTAGCAGGTTCAGTTTTTAGGCCTAAAGTGAAGCAGATATCAGATATCATAGGAAACTAGAAAGCCTAAGGAATCCATTGGTACCAACTATGTCATGCTACCACAGAAAGGAGGCTAAATAATGCTCCAAAGTTGAGCTAAATTTGAGGAAAAACAGGCATGGCCATTTTCAAAGGGTTCCCTTGACCTCTGACCTCAAGATATGTGGATGAAAATGGGTTCTATGGGTACCCACAAGTCTCTCCTTTGCAGACATGCCTACTTTATGATAATCACATGCAGCAAAAACCATGCAGTTTTCTTCATGCAGTATAGTAAATGTGTTATTTTCGCCTATTCTAAAATGATGTGTTTGAATATTTCTGCATACTGGGGTCCCTAAACAGTCTTGTAGTTGCATAAATTGAGTATCACTGTAAAGCTGAGACTCCTGTGGATCCAATGAGCTGAACTGTATTTATGTGTGATGATGTTAGTCCCCATAGTAGCCATTTCATATAGTGAGACCATTTTTTGAAATGTGACCTCACTGTTTAAAATGACCCGCTGTGACATCTAGGATAATCACAGCCTCATGAAACTTTACAGCCAAAAACTAGAGACCTAGGGCATACAGAGGATGGAAGGCTTTCCTAGGTAGGGTGACAATAAGGGGGTTTCTGAGCAGTTTCCAGAACAGAAGTGCTCACCATCTAATTGTTGAAAAATGCAATTCCTGCAAAATCTTAAAATGTCAAAAGTTTTTTATACCAAATCACGGCATGTTTTTTTCTATGGTGTTCCTCAAAATCTTGGTTTCTTTATGTGGTATTTTGGAGGGATTATTGATCGTTTTGATCAATTTTCAATTGGTAAAAAATGGTTAAATTTAGCACCAAATCTATGTAACAAATGGTATCAACACAAAAACAACTTATGAGACATAATATAGCATGGGACTGGCCATCATACTGTATGATCATAATGTTCTAAAACCTTACACACTTTTACCATTCATTTTGAATATACATTCATTCATTCATTCATTCATTCATGTTTATTTCTAATTTATGACTAGAACAACTTGACACTCAAATGAATCTTCAGGTTCCCAGCTTTCAGATGATGTACACCACTTCTAAGTGACATCTACTATTGACCTGCTATCTCCCCTTATAGACCCCCTGTTCCCCCTATAAAAGGTGTCTATTATGGGTTTCAGAGGTTTAACCACTTTTTAATTTGCAGAATGGTTTATACAGTATCTCTTCGCAGGGAGTGTTTACTGTTGCTGCAAAAGTTCTTTGGAACTCAGGAACAAACAATATACCCCATTTGCCCTCCACCTGTCTTTTTAACCCGGCCCGTGGGCCATGACAAAAATGGGAACGGACACAAAATGCCAAATAATATAAATTATTTATTATAAGAAATAATATGCATACATATATACACAAATTTAGTTTAGTTATGGATAGTCAGTGAAATTGCTTGAATAATGTAGTGTGAGGTGTTGTGAAGTAAAAAGTCTAACAGAATCTAAGCAAAGTAAAAAGGGTTGCAGGCAGCCAAGGAGAGAGAGAGAGAGAGAGAGAGAGAGAGAGAGAGAGAGAGAGAGAGAGAGAGAGAGAGAGAGAGAGAGAGAGAGACGCACGGGAAGCTGGGCCTTTATATCCTGTGGAGTTCTGGCCGTCACACACCTTATAGCAACAGCTAACGGCAGGGTTAAAAATGGCATATGAATGGTGTTATGAATCCGGATATTTTGGGCAGTTTTCTTCCTTTCATGTACCCATGTAGTCTCATGCATAGTTTTACACATGAGGTGCAGCAGACGTGTTGCAATAACACAACACTCATCAGCAGTTAGGAAGCACCCGACCAAAGCTTCACTCGTGCACTTCACCTGTGAAGAGGAGGACGTTGCATGCTCAGTCACAAGTAATATTGAATTGAAATAGTAGGTGATAACAGCTTATAAAAGAATTACTCTAGATTGATTGTGAATGCTGATTGGACTATTGCCTAAATAATTGGCTTTAGACCTGTACTTGGTGTAATGATGCAGAATGATTCAAATAAATCAATGAAGCAGAGAATTAATGAGTTTCTCTTTTCCGCTGTGTTAAGACACAATTGTCCCAGTCGGTACATCATTACAACCGCAGCACACAGGAGGTGATGGATGATAACTTAAAGAGAAATTTAAATGAACCCAAACAGCAGAGAGCCAGCTCTCCGTCCAGAGAAGCGGAGCGCTGACTCACCAGTGATTGTTTTTTCTTTTTCGTCCCTTCTGCATCTGGCTTGTGTTTAGTTTATTGTAACATTCAATTATTCTGAGTATAAAGTTGTTAAAATGCAAACAGTTATGTCTTGTTTCCAGAGGTGGGACCAAGACAAGTCCCAAGTCAAGACTGACGAGTCTCAACTCAAGTCCCAAGTCAAGACAGGCAAGTCCCAAGTCAAGTCCCAAGTCAAGACAGGCAAATCCCAAGTCACGTCCTAAGTCAAGACAGGCAAGTCCCAAGTCAAGACCGACAAGTCCCAAGTCAAGACCGACAAGTCCCAAGTCAAGTCCCATGTCAAGACTGAACAGTCCCAGGTCAAGTCCCAAGTCAAATCCCAAGTTAAGTCCCAAGTCAAGACTGAAAAGTCTTAAGTCAAGTCCCAAGGCAAGTCCTAAGGCAAGGCGTTCAGTAATGTGACGTTACTTCTTCATGGTTTTCTCCTGCAACTTGATTGGATGCTGTCGGATTGGTTCAAACAAAGTGGATCTGGGGAAAGGAGTGTCGACTTGCTGGGAATAAATAGCATTACCTTAAATAACATTCCTATTTAATCTTTGGGCTTGAGGGAGGTTATTAAGTATTTTCAAGTCAAAAGGCTCGAGTCCGTGTGAAGTCATGAGTCATTTGCGTTAAAGTCCAAGTCGAGTTGCAAGTCTTTTTTGATTTTGTCAAGTCTAAAATCATTAAATTTGTGGCCTTGAGTCTGACTCAAGTCCAAGATATGTGACTCAAGTCCACACCGCTGCTTGTTTCCATTTGAAAAGAGGTGGAGTGCGATTGCTTGTGTACGGATAATAGGCTCCCTGATCAATATTTAGCATGCCTCGCAAATAGGACAGCCATATGCTTTTCTGTCCAAATAAAATTTCTGAAGTTGTTTTATGTTTGGCTCAGCACTCTGGCTTAGTAACGTATAACACATTTTGTTTTGTTCCCCTGGCTGCATTGATCCTGCAGACGGTGGATGTGTCTGACTTTGTATCATCCGTACCAATAAAACAGCACACACACACACACACACACACACATACACGCACACAGTTGCACACCCAATCTGTCCTAGAATGGCTTCTCGAGTCTAAACTGGGATTTAGAGAGACTAGATGTATGAATGATGCGCATGCACAAAAATCATGCAACATTTCCCGCACATGAACTTTTTCACTGCTGTAATTTTTACTGACAGACTGAACAACTGGTGGAGCAGACAGAAGTATTCATAGACAGATGATTAGAGGCACAAGTACATCCATTCATGGGTGAGTGGAAATATGAATTGCGCACGTGCACACGTTTTCATATTGATTGTGATTTATAAACCATGCATGCATACCACTTCACGCTGTCAATCTGATACAGAGTGTGTGTATGCATATTTCATATTTTTCATTGACCCCAGGAGTAGCTTTTTTCTCCCAGTAGTAATCCGCTGGAAGATTTTGCCAGCATTCAAGACAAAGAGCTTGTTTGTGTTTTGTTACATTTGTCATTTTGCATTCTCACTTTAATCTCACTGCCGGTTGCATTTCCATCATTGGATGCACACAATACCTTAAGGTTGTATTCAGGTTCATTGAATTTTCCATAATCGGAGTGGCAGCCTCCACAACTCACTGCACAAAATACCAAATAGATACAAAGTTTTAAAATATTCTTTTGATTAGAGGCTCTTGAGCTGCGTTATGTCCAGGTATAACCATCATGGGTCAGTTAGTTCACGATCCTATTCATCATATTAACATTATTTTATTACAAAAAGCTTTATTACGCAATATTTTTATGTTAAAGTTAAAGTTAAAACTAATCCATTAAAGGTGCTCTATACGAGATTGGGAGCATTTCTATTGCCTCCACACGGCTCTCAACATGGCGACGGTTCATAGCTAACGCTGTCGGTCGGGATGGCGTTATCGGCTGTAACCTCTATATGAGAGCAGAACAGAGCGGCGGTTGTGAGTTAGCCAGTGGGGTACGCTCACATGCACTAACATGCACTAAAAAGGCATTATTACAAGGCTTTGTTGAATACTCCATTCTGATTGGTCAATCACAGCGTTCTGTATAACAGACCGTTGCTATGAGACCGTTGCTATGGACGCAGTTCTGGTGTCGGACTCTGGTGGAACGTTTTTGTGCCAAATCATTGATTTCTTAAGTAAGGAGATGTGTAATAAGCAGGATAATGTACAGCTAGCGGGTCATTGTTGTGAAATAAATCCCTTCAGGTCTGGGGTCCACCCCTCCGCTCCGCAACAGGTTATGCCATCGCCCTGTCAGGGTTTATTTCACAACAATCACCGGCTCGCTGTAAATTATCCCTTATGCTCTGAATTTCAAATACTGAACCTTTAATGGTTTTAAGCAGCAAGGACTGAAGGTCATGGGTAAAGAGAACACAAGCCAACTTTAGAGAATAACACACAGGGAGTGAGAAGAAGGTCAATTCATGCTGTAGAGTGACAGCAGAAAGCTCAGAGGGTTGTGTGGGTTTGATAACTACTTTGCTGTGAAGACTTCATGCAGGCAGTGGATTTGATGCAGGTCTTCTCCTCTAATCAAAAATACATAAATGCACACTGACACCCATCATCAAAACAGTCTGTCAACGAGAACACTTATGGTAGCATTCATTCGTGCCTTTTCTATACCCATCTTTATTTCAAGATCTGTTAATGATTGTGTTGACATGGATGGTATTGCCCTTGCATGGCTCACTGTCACAATGTTCAGAGGAGGTGATTAAAGGAGGTGTCTGGAACCTCTATTTCTGCCCACACGTAAACTCACAAGCAGCTTTCAATACCCAAGGGTTTTCATATATTTGCTGCTTTTTCTCTTTGTGAGACACCACATATAGGCCATAGGGCAGCCTATATGGCACTGCATCGCTTTTTATCCACTGGAAGGGCACCCTACAGGGCACTTCATCATGTTTTCTCTACTGAAAAGGCACCTTAAGGGCGCTTTACCATGTTTTCTCTACTGAAAAGGCACCTTAGGGCACTTTACCATGTTTTCTCTACTGAAAGGGCACTCTAGAGGGTACTTCATCACGTTTTCTCTACTGAAAAGGGCACCCTAGGGCACTTCATCACATTTTCTCTACTGAAAGGGCACTTTACTATGTTTTCTCTACTGAAAGGGCACTCTAGAGGGTACTTCATCATGTTTTCTCTATACTTAAAAAGGCACCCTAGGGCACTTCATCACATTTTATCTACTTAAAGGGCAACCTAGAGAGAACTTCACCATGTTTTCTCTACTGGAAGGGCACTCTAGAGGGTACTTCATCACGTTTTCTCTACTTAAAAGGGCACCCTAGGGCACTTCATCACATTTTCTCTACTGAAAGGACACCCTAGAGAGAACTTCGCCATATATTCTGTACTGAAAGGGCACTTCATCACGTTTTCTCTACAGGAAGGGCACCTCAGAGGGCACTTTTACTCCATTTTTTTTCCGAACATGGGGTCACTAAAGGGGGCGGTTGATAAAATGTGTGTCTTATGTTAAAGCTGTATTAACTTCTTTTTTTTTGGCCACTTGGGGGCAGTGAAAACAAGCTGTAAACACAACACTTACATATTATCACATCTTAAGCTAATATGGTAAACGTGTTACACAAGACTAAAAGCTAAACCTAAAAGCCAAACCTTTGTATAGTCATTTATTACAGCCGCCACTTGAAAAGAACCAGCTCTTAAAATATACATCAAGAAGGCGGCTGTGGCTGTAGAGCAGGTCGTCCACCAATCGGAAGGTCGGCGGTTTGATCCCCGGCTCCTCCAGTCACATGTCAAAGTGTCCTTGAGCAAGACACAAGTTTGCTGCGGCGTGTGAATGAGTATAAATTAGATCTTGATGGGCAGGTTGGCATGCCTCTGCCATCAGTGTATGAAAGTGTGTGTGCTGACGTAGTATAAAGCGCTTTGAGTGGTCGGAAGACTAGAAAAGCGCTGTATATAAATGCAAGTCCATTTACCATGAGAAGTCACTGCAATGGGACTTTCTTAGGTCTTTGTTTAAAAGCTCTCCAACAGCTGCAGCTCATTAAGTGTGCTGATTGAGTCCTTAGAAATCTCAGCACTCTCCTTTTCAAAGCTCTTGTCGTTTTCCACTTTGTCAAAGTGATTTTAAAACACAACTTCAGCACTCACTAAATGGTTAAAGATCAACAGTAGTATCACAAAGCTGTTCATTATACAGTATCTGGAGAAAGCTTCGATCTTGTTTGGACTGTTTTCGATCTGCACTACAATTTTAATTCGTTCACTTATGATATTTTATACTCTTGACTTCTTCTTCTGTTTTTCTTTTAGTGTGACATTTAATTAATTTCATGTCATTCATGCTGCTGTTTTATATGTAGATGAGGTTTTCTATACTAATGGTTGTCTTGTCCTAAAACTTCATCGGGATTTGTAATAACATCGGAAATGGAATAGGGACACAGGTTTCAAATAAGGATGTATTGCCCTGTCATTCAATCTGGCCCATGAAATGAGCTAAATAAAACAACTGCATGTCATGTTTCACTGACAATACATGCAATTCAACTGTACGCGTCTGTTTATTTGTGCTACCAGGAGTCATGCGGCCCTAAAGATTGTTATTTGATGGTTCTTGAGGGAAAGAGATAATATAATCTGTCTTACAATACAGACCACAATACTTAAAAATCCCTTCAAAGACTGTTTTTCCGATGGCAGCTCTAAAAATTCAAAGTAAAACAAAGCCTCCTCCTTCAGTTTCACACAGCCATCATTAATAAATGATTGATTGATAGTATTTCTGTCACCGATCTACATATGAATTTAGAGAGGTGAAGAGAAACGGCTTGCGCTCGCCAAAAATGTCTATTCTGCTCCTCATTTCTCATTCAAGTGCCTTAAACTTGCATTCTTTCTAATAGCCAGCAGGGGGCGACTCCTCTGGTTGCAAAAAGAAGTCTGATTGTATAGAAGTCTATGAGAAAATGAGCCTACTTCTCACTTGATTTATTACCTCAGTAAACATTGTAAACATGAGTTTATGGTCTCAATCACTAGTTTCACATCTTCTTCAATACAGCATGATGTTCATTTAGTAAATTATGGTCCCGTTTAGAGTCAAATAGTCCATAAAGCAGGATATGCTTTAGGGCGGGGCAACCTTGTGATTGACAGGTTGCTACCACGGCGTTGTCCGGTCTGGGAGTTGTCCTTATTTTCGTCACATTAACCCTTTCACAGTTTGTTTTCAGTTCATTTAAGTGAATTCTAACCTTTTTGGTTGCCGTTGAGTTTGGCATTTTGGACGTTGCCATGTTGATTTTTTGCAACTGGAAGTGACACGAAAGGGTGGAGCTAAGTACAATTGAACGCTGAATGAGACATTTTTAGGTGACCAAAAAGGTTGCAAAACTTTCATGAACTGAAAACCCACTGTGAAAGGGTTAAAGTTGTAAAACTAAAAACACAGACAACTCCTAGATCGGACAACACCGTGGTAGCGACCTGTCAGTCGCAAGGTAGCCATGCCCTAAAGCATCCCCTGCTTTATGGTCTATTTGACTCTAAATGTGACCATAATTTACTAAATGAACATCATGCTGTAGTGAAGAAGACTTGAAACTAGCGATTGAGACCATAAACTCATGTTTACAATATTTACTGAGGTAATAAATCAAGTGAGAAGTAGGGTCATTTTCTCATAGACTTCTATACAATCAGACTTCTTTTTGCAATCAGAGGAGTCGCCCCCTGCTGGATATTAGAGAGAATGCAAGTTTAAGGCACTTCAGCATTAGCTTCACTTTTCAGACCCAAATGTAGGCCACTCCTTAATTCTTTTAATCATCCATTTAATTACTTTATTCGTTTCTTATAAGCAGTTTGGCAACTTTAGTTCACCGGGCACAATTAAGGTGGCAGGCTGATCTTGTCTCTGTGTAATTAGGTCAAAGGTGCAAGGTGCTCAAGATGATAAAGTAGTGTAGCCCTGAACAAGTGCCAAAGTGCCCTCTATAGGGTGCCCCCCAGACTGCCTGACTCCGGCACTGCGTCGTGACACAGGCTGCCATTAATAAAGTGATTTGTATGGTGATTATAAAGAGGAATTTCCTTCAGTAACACTTAAAGGTCCCATATTGCAAAAAGTGAGATTTTCATGTCTTTTATATTATAAAGCAGGTTTAAGTGCTATATAAATACTGTTAAACTATCAAATATACGGAGAAATACACACAGCCCGTATTCAGAAATTGTGTGTTTGAAACAAGCCGTTAGGATTTCTGTCCATTTGTGATGTCACAAATATACAATATTTAGACCATTACACGGTTTTAAACGTAAACATTCTAAATGTGTCCCAGTTTATTTCTTGTTGCAGTGTATGTGAATGACATCAGCTGACAGGAAGTAAATATGGACCCAAACTGTTGCCTAGCAACGCAATTCCGTTGCAATTCCGTTGAAATGCACTAAAACGGAGCGTTTCAGACAGAGGGTGAATACAGGTATATTCAGACAGACAGTAGGAGGAAAATAATGTGTTTTTTGAACATTAAAGCATGTAAACATGTTCTAGTAGAAACCCAAAATACAAGTATGAACCTGAAAATGAGCACGATATGGGACCTTTAATGAATAAGGTGCTTGAGATGTTTCTCTTTCTATAGATTAAGTATAGGCTTTATAATCATTTGCAGGCACAGTAGTCCTCCTGTGATTTAATAACCTGTGAATCACACAAAAAAAAGCTGTGACTGATTTTGGCATGAATGGACCCATCCACATTCATAAATAACTGTGTTGCTGCTCCAAAGTCGCTCATGCATTCAGACGGACACTGTGCTTGATGAAAAATGCATGTTCCATGTCTTAATGGACACAAACTGTTGCGTCTCTTCATGCACATGCAAGAAATGTGCTCTATTTAAAGAACCACTTGAGGAGTTTTACGCACCAAAGGGCTTCCTGCAGCCTAACGAGGAGCTGCTTGAAGGCTACTCAACATCGCACAATATAGCCCAATGATCCTATAAGGCAGAGCAACACGGAGATCGGATCGCGTGGACATCAGACTCTGTGCGGGTTCAGGTTTACGCGCAGTCCATCCATCAGTCCGTCCGTCGCGCAGCAACGTCCAGAGCATCTCCTCCTCACAGCATCTCTGACAGCAGCTTCACCTCCTTCCAAAAGCACCATTTATCTGTAAGTGTCATGCTTATGTTTTGTATTCTTTGTTTTCAACCTGATAGAACTGTTTTGTGCAGAAGATGTCCCCAAAATGAGAGGGATTTATCCAAAACGCACAATGTTAATCTATAGTTAATCTGTGTAAATAAACTTAATTAACAATATTAGAGGCTTTTTTTATTTATGTGCATTATCTTTATTTTTTTTTGGTATCTATTTGTCACTGAAGTGATTGTTTAGGCTAATTCTTTCAACTTGATTTTAGCTATGGATTAGACTGAAAATAATACATATCCTAAAAAAAGGTCATTATAGTCTGTGCAGAATTTAAGGGATGCAATGCCTGCAATGTCTTTCCAATGCAACTGTTTTTCAAGTGCTGAAAGAAGCATGTAACAGCATGCATTAGTTAAAATCATCATAAATTGTGTTTGAGGTTTAGTTCACATGATGTTTCATATGCTGTATGTTGTTTGTTGTTGGTTGGGTTAGGGTTATTAAGATCCCCCTTAGCTTTTGTATCACAGCAGCTTTGGGCTTATGACTGCTAGCCAATGCAGAAGTGCTTTAAATTTGCATTCTTTCTAACAGCCAGCAGGGGGCGACTCCTCTGGTTGCAAATACAAGTCTGATTGTATAGAAGTCTATGAGAAAATGACCCTACTTACTTACTTGATTTATGACCTCAGTAAACATTGTAAACTTGAGTTTATGGTGTCAATCGCTAGTTTCAAGTCTTCTTCAACACAGCATGATGTTCATTTAGTAAATTATGGTCCTGTTTAGAGTCAAATAGACCATAAAGCAGGGGATGCTTTAGGGCATAGCTACCTTGTGATTGACAGGTCGCTACCACGGCGTTGTCCAGTTCTGAGAGTTCTGTGTCTGTGTTTTCATTTTACAACTTTAACCCTTTCACAGTGTGTTTTCTGGTCATGAAAATGAATTATAACCTTTTTGTTTGCCGTTGAGTTTGGCATTTTGGACATTGCCATGTTGATTTTTTGCAACCAGAAGTGACACGAAAGCGTAGAGCTAAGTACAATTGAACGCTGAATGAGACATTTTTAGGCGACCAAAAAGGTTGTAAAACTTTCATGAACTGAAAACCCACTGTGAAAGTTAATTATAATTTTCTATTGTTCAGCATTCAGTTGTACTTAGCTCCACCCTCTCGTGTCACTTCTGGTTGCAAAACAGTAAAAATAGCCACAGCCAAAAACCAAGATGGCGACAGTCCACAAACCAACAGGTGATGTCACAGTGATTACATCCACTTCTTGATCCTCAAGATTATTTGCATTATCAATTTATCTGTTGATCATTTTTTCCATTAAACATTTATTCTTTAAAATATCATAAAATCTTGTCAAATGCCCATTATGACTTCCCAGAGTCCAATGTGATTTAAGCAAGATTGAAGCATTTAAGCAGATTTTGCATCGCAGCAGCCATATTGGCTTGTGGTTGCTAGAGACGCTACTGATATTCTTGCTCTGCTGAACAGACGTTGTTTGCTTTGTCTTGAATTACAATGACTCAGTCAATATAGATTCTATAAATATCTTTAGAACATTCACAGCTTGTTGAGTCCCACTATAGATAGCCTATTCATGCAGTTTTTTTATTTTCTAATCCTGTACAGTTGATGATAACCATGAGAGTGGAGATTAGTAGGCCCCAGGCTAAGAGTATAGGGATATCCCACTCTTGAAATTTTAGGTGTGAACATCCTGTTAGCCAAATGAGGTTGTTTTTTTTTTGGAAACACACAAAGACATATTGATGTTAATAGCCACTCAAGCCTTTTTTTTTTTACAATTTTTTTCCACATTATTCTTCCTGCCATGTCAAACCCAGTGGGGGAGAACTCCTCCTGGACCTATAAGAAACTGAACTGATGTGGTCCCGTTCCTTGAGCTGCTACAGGCAATGACTGTCAATAGCCTACCAGGAGAGATGATGAATCAAATCAGTGTTTTGGCAGTCTTTTGATGCACAGTGGTGGGTTGCCCTGAGCCTGAGGTGACATGGGGCCCTCTGAGATCGCTTTGCTAATAAATGCGATTCCAATTTAGCAAAGCCACAGGCCACAACCTCAAATATTTATCTGCACAATATCATATTTTTTGACAAATGGGACAAACCAAAAAGACATTTCATCCAAGTCCTGTGGGTAATCTACACTGCCTCCTGGTCACAAAAACAAGATATACAGCCTTTTAGTGAGAGTATGATAATCTCCTCCTTCACCAGAATTGAATTATTATTTATATGTTTATATGTCATCCTATACAAACTGGGGTCCCTGCAGACGTCAGGTTTACAGGTGCTTTATTCTATCATTCCAATTTTTTATGACTTTGTTAATTTGTTCCTAATGATTTCATTGTTTTCTGTTTCTATTTTAATTAGTGCTTTTAAAAAAAATACCAATGTATTGGGGTCCCCAGTCAAAAGCATCCAATTGCAGCCTAAATAGCTAAATAGAATAGATAGATAAATGTTTCCCATGGGTCCAAATTTAATCAGTCAGTCATTTTGAAGGAGACAGATGCAGCACACACAGATTTCCTCATGTGCTCTGTTTAAACAATATGTAAATTAACTGTAACTTGACATTAATTACATGACTTTGAGAAGAAATAAGATACGATTTTGCTATGATGGTTGTTTCTTATTCTTGGGGTAGTCCTTGTATGTTAAATAGGTTGGTAGGATGAGGGTTGGGTTAAACTGTTTTACCTCAGCTGGTCTCACGCAGAGTTTTGCACTGTGCCATTATCTGCCCCCACCAGACAGATGCTGCGGCAGGTGTTAATACACATGTGGTCACGCCTATTAAGAACCCACTCAATCATTGTTGTAACAAATATACAACGTCTTTGATTTCAAGGAGGAATGTCTATCTTTTCCTAATTATTGACTTCAGAATCACACATTACTCAGAACGTAAGGGGGTGCCAGGTTAAAAGAAACTGGCAAAACCTCCATCAGAACTAATTTGACTAACTACATCCTGTACTGTAAATGTACATCAGGCAGAGAGCATTATGAAACAAATATGTAGGTGGTAGTAATGATGGTAATGCAGAGAGAAGAAAGAATCCTTAAAATGACTGTAATGGCATAATGTTGTGTTTCTAGAAAAACAAGATGGTGCTGGTGTGTTCCAGTGACTCTATATGTAGTATGTAGTATGTAGTATGTGTTTATTCTGGAAAGTGGCAAAAAACGGCATTTTTATTGTTTGAAAAGATTCACTGTTTGATTTCATTATTGAGTAACAAAAACAAATGAAAAGGTTTTTTAATTAGCACATTTGTGTATATGATATTTGTGTAGTGTCATAATTAAAGTGGCAGTAGGCAGTTTATTTTTGGCATCATTGGGAAAACATTCCATAATAACCTTTCAGTATATTGTAATTCAAGTGTTCTCAGAGAAAACTAGACTTCTGCACCTCCTCATGGCTCTGTTTTCAGGCTTTAAAACATCTAGCCCGTGACGGGAGACTTTGACCAATCCCAGGTCATTTCATTGAGAGAGCGTTCCTATTGGCTGTGCGCCGGTCATGTGACCGGAACTTGGCGTTCCTTCACCAGATTTCACAATGGTGCCGGCGTCACAAACTTTCTCATTTTACAGCTAAACCGTGCACTACAATTTGATTCTGAAAACATTTGAGGCGAGAAATAGGCATGAACATAACATTATATTGATTCATATTTGATCAGCGCTGCCTAGTTCGACCGTTTGGTCAGAGTTCGCGAGTGATTGACAGCCGGCTCTCATAGACGGCAGCTGGACAGCAGACCTCAGATCAGCTCTTACTGCTTGTTTTCCTCCGGTAAGTGAAATCTTGCAGATGTCGTTAGGAACACCGGAGGACACAGAAGATTTTTTTCAGGTTACCTGTTTCATGTACTACTGTCATGATATAGCGGCTGTTTTATAAAAACAACTTTTTTTAATCATATTTGCTCCGATCTCGCCTACTTCAGCTTTAAAGTCTCCCTCCACTCAAAAATGTGGCTTGCTTAAATGTTTGAGCTCCACTGAGCAGAATGATGTCTGTGCAGAGTTTGACACTGGAAGGTTGTTTTCACATTCCTCTGCTGAAGGACCTCACCTTGAATCTTGTGTGTAGATGATTCACAGACATCATGACGAGTCAAGAAATCAATCATGGTCCAATATGCAACTTACACACTCAGTATGTGATGTGGAAACTTTAAACCTCCAGTGCACACACACTGAGAAGCTTCAGTGACATCATGTGTCCAGGAGCGAATAATATGGATTTTCCAATGAGGGAGATTTTTTTTGAACCGGTAATTGAACTTTATTGTGAAAAAATATTCATTAAATTTATTAAAATAGAATATTTTTCTTTCTTTTTACTTATTTTTTTTTTTTAATCAAGATTGCCGAAACCAGACAGTCCATTTTCCAGATATATCCTGAAATCATTGTAATGCACAAGCTGCAGCTACAAAACAAATTTTGCAATCAACAAATTAAATTAAATTGATGGTTGTGATTGAGATTTAAAAAAAATTTAATCTTTGGAAGAACTTTTGGGATTTTCTTCATTTGATTGGTCGTGGCACCTCAACGTCACTGTGCAGTTTGTGTTTGTGTCTGCATCATTTCGTGTTAATACAAAACAGTACATTGGTTTCTTGTATACTAATTGTAAAACAGTGTATATGTTGATAAATTGTACTGTTTACAATTATTATGTAGTATATAGTATTGGACATAGCATACAGTACGTCCCTTTGAACCCATTAAAGCTTCAGTAGACACTATATTTTTGGCATCTTTGGGAAAAAAAATCATAATAACCTTTCAGCATATTGTAATTCAAGTGTTCTAAGAGAAAACTAGACTTCTTCTCTGTTTTCAGGCTTTAAAAAATCTAGCCCGACAAGAGGCTTTGGCCAATCACAGGTCATTTCAGAGAGAGAGCGTTCCTATTGGCTGTGCTCCGACTGGTGGGCGGTGCTTGGTATTTCCTCAACTGATCTCAACATGGCTGCCGGGTCACAAACTTTCTCAATTTACAGCTAAACAGTACACTACAAGATGTTTCTGAAAACATTTGAGGCGAGAAATAGGCATTACAGTAACAGAATATTGATTCATATTTGATCAGCGCTGCCTAGTTTGATCGTTTAATTGGAGTTTGCAAGTGATTGACAGTTGCTCAGAGACAACAAGGCTCCAGCTCGGCTGTGATTGGTTGTTTTCCTCCGGTCTGTGAAATCTTGCAGATGCCATTAGGAGCACCGGAGGACACCGGAGGACACTTGCTTTTCTTCAGATTACCTGTCTCATGCACTACTGTCAGGATATAGTAATAGAAATAACTTTTTTTAATCAGATTTTCTCCATTTCTACCCACTGCAGCTTTAACTACAAGGAGTCACATCATTCAGAAATGTTCAAATCCTCTGCATAGGGGATTCAAACCTACACATACACACTCATACCAGTGTGTATGTGTGGTCATGAGAGACAGCAAATGAGGGAAATGGGAAATAAGGTCAGACTCAATAAGAAAGCAAAAGGCTTTTCAAGTTGCACATTATTAGAGAACTTTCATGGAAGCCAGTAATGTGGTTTCAGTGACCCAGCTCGACAAGAAAATGTCAAGGTATAATATTCCTTGTGGTACGAAACCTATTTGAGAGATGGTTGAAAAAGGACGGTAATTCATTTCCTTTAAAAGCCCATTTTGAAATTCTTGGAACAACCAGTGTTTTTGCGGTTTTATTGTTAATGCAAATTGATTCAGGGAGGAACATGCTCTCCCTAAAATGTGTCTGAACCGTGAATTTGGCCAGTACTTAACTGGACTCAACACTTGTGACTCTTTCAGCTGTCAAAACTGTTCTGTTCTTTCTCCTCTCAGTCTTTCCGAAGACGAAGAACAAGACTGCAGTGATGGACAGCACACGAGACGTAATGGCTTTGGTCTGCCTGCTGTTTCTCAAACTGCCAAAGGTCAGTTTTAATAAAACACAGTATCAACCAATTTTTCTTTCGAGACAAGGAAGACTTTTAACGTCACACAAATGCAGAACGTTCTTTCTTCCTTAAAGGCTAAAATGTTGGACATGAAAGTAAAGTTTTTCTGATGTTTTTTTTTATTTTTTATGAATGTTACAGTGTGAGATGGCCAGTGGGAAAGTGTTGGAGGAGACGTATCTGAAGTGGGTCCAGTATAAAGAAGACTGTGTCAAAATGATAGAAAATGAACCGCTCCCTCAAGGTACAGAATAACTTCATTAATTTTTCTGAGTCATCATTTCAAAAGGGAATATGGCAAGAGGTGGAATAATGGAAGAAAAGAGAACAAGGAGAATGTCAAATTCTGCCATTTAAATTTGCAAAAATATTATATTTTAATGAAAGAACAGATGTACTTTCAGTTATTGTTTGTCTTTCTTAGGGGGCTTGTTCTGTAACCGGACATTTGACAGATACGCCTGCTGGCCAGATACTCCTGCCGGCTCCATGGTCAACATCTCATGTCCTTTCTACTTGCCCTGGTATGACAAAGGTAAATCACACTTTTAGTGAGTCTACAGTTACTTTGAGAGAGCAACAAACTAACTAGTTTCCATTTGAGTATGTTTTTGATGTGTGACGATGCCTGTACACAGTAAAATATCTCAATGGATACTGGTAAAATGAAAATTTGCTGAGGATATTCAAGAACTTTACATTTATATCCCCACTTCTGACGCTAAGAATGCATGCTGGGATTGGCTTCAACCCCCTGTTACCCTCATTAGAGTAAGCTGGTAACGACTGAAGGACTGACTGTTTGTCTTCCAGTGTCCCAGGGTGTTGTGCGTCGGCTGTGCGGCCCCGACGGCCTCTGGGAGAGAGAGGACAACGGACAGGTGTGGAGGGACAGGAGCCAGTGTGAGGAGGAAAAAGAGGTCAAGTCTCAGGAGGTACGACGATCAAAATGTCACCAGCTCGGTGGTTAATTTGCAGCAGCTGTGAGCACCTCTTGTTGCTCAAACATGTGTAGTCTATTACAGTATGTGTATTCTCAATTGAGGAAGATTAGTTCCTTTTGATTAGCGCTCACTGTGCTGCTGAAACTAGGGTTGTTTCCTCTGAGACAGGCCATCATGTAAACATCTACAGGAAAAGAACAAACTCTGAAGTACAGATATCTACTCATATGAGTTTGAACGCCAAGTAGCAGCAAATGTCAACTGTAAAAGAGGTGCAAATATGACTACTTTGATATGCAAGTTTTGAAAGCTACATGAGACAAATACAAAGATACATCAGAGCTCTTAACATCCCCAAACTGCAGGTGTAAATAAAATGATGAGAATTATGATTAACACTAATCAACCATAAGGGATATAATAGAGACATGCAGTGTATAAGAAGTTGACAGATACTGTTAATTGACATTCAACCTAATAAGATTCATCTTGGCAATAGTGGCAGGAATCCAGCTGCAATCAACTCTGCATTATCTTGATTATTAATCGAATTATTTATTTAATTTATTTAATTTATTTTTATATAGTTGTTTTACAAAGATATTTGTTGATACAAAAAAACATATAAAACAGTTAAATCCTAAATACAGACAAGTGTGCATAAGATGCCTTGTGAATATATACTTTACAAGGGTAAAATATCTATTAAAAGCAGTATTTTTAGCAGTGTTACAGTAATGAGCCCACGGGCAATTATCACCCTGCATACAGGCAGCTGTTTTCAGCTCTAAAATCCCACTGACTTTACGCTACCTAACCTGCATCAAACAGCAGACAGAATGAGCAACCAGCTGATGGACACAGTCGTTTTGCATTTAGCAGCTTATATATTTTCCTCAGGAGCTGGAAGCAAAAGGTGAGACCAAAAGCAGAGTTTAAAGAGAGAGGATATTGGGCTTATAGTGGCCAGAAACACAACTCCAAATGAATACTAATGTTGTCTGTTGGATGTGTAAATAGGCAACTGTTTGCTGACATGGTAGCCATATCAATTTAGAAGGTGGTTATATGTCAGTGTTTTGTTTACAGCTTATTTCCACCGCCCCCAAGAAGCTAGTTATTGCCCTTCTGTACACACCCATAATCCATCAACACTGGTGTTTTCACTTATGCTGCCTAATTAGTCTCAGAACAGTGGGGGGTCCTATTCATTTTGTCACACCTGTTCGAGTGAGCAAAGTTGGAGCTTTATCATTCTCATTGGCTCACAGACATGGATGTATAAAGAGAACTGGATACAGCATCGGAGGCAGGGCCCCGTTCATTCCTATGAAAGTTGCTCAGTGGCGCATGAATTTGAAGTCATGCGCCACTGAGTATAAAATCTGAGTATAAAATTACCTGGATCTTCCAGCAATCTTCTGCATCCATTGGGCCCATAGAGGTAAGCGCATTAGCATTTCCTTCGCTCGGTCTAGCCTCAGTCTGGGGCTGTATTCGAAACCGCCTACTACATACTACTGACAAACGCAGTATGCAGTATACAGTATACAGTACATACTGCATACTGCGTTCCTGAGGAGTATGCAGTATGCAACGGTTAAAGCGATGTATTTTGTAGTATGCTAGACCGGACTTTAGCCTTTAAACCAGCTCTTACAGCACTGGATAAAAAAAAATAAAAACTCATACCACTATTGCAATATTTCCCTTTTAAACTACGAAAACGTCTGAGCAAATGTTCAATTTGCCATCTAATATTGTAAAACTGTAAACATTCAAAATCTACACAGTTGATTTCTTGCCTCAAAAATTTTCAGAAGTGAAATTAGTGATGAAATAGCTACGAAAAATGGAACTGGCTGCTGCTGTCATTGTAACCGTAGCCTATACCGTTCCAGCACTTTGCATTGTGGGATACAGTAGGTGAGGTAGACTGGTCCGATGCATACTGGAGATTTTTTCCAAATCAGTATGACATCCGGGTACTTTTGGCATACTGTAGATTTTGCTTTTGTTCGCATACTG
>CAKAOI010037309.1:0-84270 GCA_916701655.1 Sebastiscus albofasciatus
TTGATATAATGTCATATTATAACTGAATTATCTCTTCTTTCTTTTTTTTAAGACCCATAAATGCTTCATAAATGTTATAAAATCACATTTAGTAAATTGTGTTTATGTCAAGAATTGAACTGCAAATTTTAACATGAATCCAAAATTTCAATGCTGGGACTTAAAAGTTGCAGAAACACCTCATGTTACCATGGAGTAAACATTTAAATCTTGACAGCTTAAGACAGATCAAACTGTGTTCCTATCATGATCATGTTAAAAGGATGTTTTCTGGTTGGTTGAGTCAGGAGGAAGAAACTTACTGTATATATTTGTCATTGCAGTGGGAGGACAGGAGGATATATGTGGTGTTCAGCAGGACTTAATAAAGCTCTTAATAGGATCTGTGTAATACCGGAGGCACCTTGAGCTAAAGATCTATTAAATGATAAAAATCTAAATTTGGTATTGACCGCACTCACCACCTTCACATTTACAGTTTTCTACCTTGAATCATATCTCGTCTGTGTGGGTTTTGGGGGACTTCCTTAAGGGCGCTGTCGTCTCCAGACTGACTCAACTCCTCCCTTTACTCACATCTGATAAAACAGATGAGTTAAAGCTGAATCAAACGATGGTCTAAACACGGAAAGAGCCCACTTTCTCATGATCTCTTATCCAAACTGACAGACAGAAATAGATGTGAATATAAACACATTTTTTCAGATGAAGTGTTTTAAGAGGTGGGGGGAGGGGGGGGTGGTGGACATTACTTAATGGACTTTCATGGAGAAGAAAGTATATTCTTTATTATTTTGTATTTACATCCAAAAACTTAGAGAGATAATTCCTGACTGAACAATGAGAGCTGGAAGACCACACACACAACCTCAGCCTTATTCAGTCCTTAACAAACTCCAAATTATGGAACAACTTATAACGAAACCAAAGAAAATTCTTCTTTTCTGTCTTGTTGTTTTAGCTCTAAAAACATTTACAAGTACATTAAAAGGGATGTCAAAGGCAGAGGACGCTGTAATGTATCACTCTATGACTCGTTTTCTCTGTTTAGTGTCTCAGACTCTTGAACGAGAGCATACTTGAGAAAGTAATAAGGAACAGCTTGTTTTAAACAATCACATTTGAAAGATTTTTCTGTGCAGACAAGATCAAAAACTCTTTTTTTTTGACATACGGTGTGCTTGAATTATCTTAAACATCTGCCAATTACGCATGAAAAGATTATCTTCAGGATGCTACGATCCAACTAAAGCAGGTCAGATAAGATGATGAGACCACACATTTTAAAATCCTGAGGAGAAGGAAAACGAGTTCTCAAGCATTAGAGAACAAAAAAGTCTGATCGGGAAACGGATCTGCTATTTCTCCTGAAATATTTCCTCTTCCTGCTCTCTTTACCGGTCGGGTCTTTGGAGGCAGAAGACTTTCGCCTGGTTGTCTCCTGAAGCGGTTACTGCGAGAGACGCTTCCCTGAAGGACAGATCAACAAAGACAAATATGATTTAATGATTGGCTACAAATACCTCAATATCATTATCCATAATAGTGTTGCACGCTATACCAATACTAGAAAGGTATCGCAATACCCCATTTTTTTTAGTACCGGTACTTTAAGAATGAAAGTGTTTTAATACGAGCTGTGAGTTGCGTCAATGTGCGATGATTTCACTGTGTCTTTCTGATTTTAGAGGCTTTTCTCTCATCAACTTCTCACAGAACGTCTTCTGTGCTGCAGTACCGCTCTCTGCCTTAATTGTTATTAATGCACTAGTGGGGGCGCTGTTTTACCAAAAAAGAAAAGCCTTAATAAACGCTATTTAATGACTGATGTCAGAATTAGAAATACTTTCTTGATTCCTGGGGGAAATTACAGTTGTTCTATTTTAGAATAAAAATATATGTAAACATAGATAAGTTATAAGAAAAATAGAAATAAGCAGTAAGAATGGAGATGAAACATAAATTTGGGTGCATTATCAAATATAAATGCAAATGAACTATCAAAGAAATAAGATAAACTTAAGTACAGGGGACAACAGATGAATACATTTTTTGTATTTAAACATTTTTCATTCATAAATGTCATCTTTTATTCCATTACTTTTGACGTTTTAGATTTTTGCCGTGGTATCGTTTCAGTATCGGTATCGAGGTATTTAGGCAGGGTATCGTATCGCGACAACGCTAATCCATAAACCGAGACATTATGTTTACAATATCTTGTGGAAATAATGACGCAGCACAGTCGTACCTGTTGACGGCGAAGTTGAGGATCTCCGCAGTGTGGCCGCCGTACTCCGACACCAAGCCGCCGGAACGAGCGTCCCACAAGCGCAGCGCTCCGTCTAAGCAGCAAGTGGACACCACCGAAGAAGACTCTTCCCACTGCAGGTGAACGATGCCCGCCTGGAGGAACACGGAGAGGAATTGCAGGTGACATTTCTAACTGTAAACCCACATTAAAGGGAAAGTTTGCACCTCATTCAACCCCGCTCGGGGGAACTAAACTAAACAAACGTTCTGCTGCTGGTTACCTCATGTTGGCACCTGTGCCTCAGGACCTGTGTTTTGAGGTCGTATATGGCCAGAGTCCCGTCCAGGTACGCCACGGCCACGAGAGGCAGGCTGGAACGGACGAGAGAAATGAAACTTTTAGGAAACTGTAGCAGGATTTCTTCGTACACTCTCTGGACATAAGAGCACTGTTGAGTACGAGCGTATTTTCTCTTACAGCAGCTCTCTGTGCCACTGTTCATATTTGTAGTGTAAGAGGTTAATTTTCCTTAAAAGGCGATGCCAAAACAAACTGGGAACCACAGCCACTCTCACATGATTTATAGCTCAGGGACTCAGCTACCTGGCAGACAACCTTTATGGCCGCTAAATGGCCTTCTTATGCCTCGATTTTGGTGGTCAAAGGTCACTGTGACCTCACAAAACATGTTTTAGGCCATTACTAAAGAATTAATTTTCTAATTATGAAAATTTCACACACATGTCTAAAGGATAAAATGATGAGGTGATGACACTTTGGACAGACATGGATGTAAACTGCAACTTGACTGTGTTGGTGGAGGCACACAACCACAAGGCTGTGATTCTAGTTTTCCTTCAAATAAGGGCTGTAGCTTTTATTCTTTTTATCTGTTTGGTCTATAAAATGTCAGGAAATTGGTGAAATATGTCCATCGGTGTTTCCCAAAGCCCAAGATGACGTCCTCAAATGTCTTGTTTTGCACCTGGATTCACCTGGTAAGGCTTCATGTAAACCTTCTGCAGCTTAATGTCTACTCCAGTAGGCTGCGTGTGACGTCTCATTACGTGTACAACTCACATGTTGCAGAATCCCACAGATTCCACAGAGTTGGTTCCTTCCTCGTCTTTAGACCCTTTGGCTTTGCATCCCTCCACTGAGAACGCTCCGACCACCTTCGCACACAACAAACACAACAAATTGGAAGCTGATAAAGAACACTTCAGTCTTACAAAGTGTAAAATAGCAACAGGATAACGTTTTCTGTGCTGCACGCAATACAACTTTCTTCTCCATCTATGTCATTGTGACGTCCCACCTTTCCGGTGGTGGTGTTGATGAGTTTGGCCCAGCCGTCCTCTGAACCCGTCAGCACCAGAGAGCTGTCCTTGTTGCAGGCCAGGCAGGTCAGCGCCCCCTTGTGTCCGTCCTGACCTGTTGAACGACACAAAACCATATCATTAAAGTGGCAGTAGGCAGCATATTTTTGGCATCATTGGGTATTGATTAGAAGCCATTGGGATAACAAAAGTCTACTAAAAGCCTAAAATGTAAAGGTACCAGCAGGATGACGCTACAGACTCACCTTTAATGACGTGGATGGCGTTTCCCTGCTTCAAATCCCACACGCGTACCGTCCCATCCTCATAACCCACCACGGCCCGTTTACCTGGAGAATAAAAAATACATACACAATTCAGTTTTTTTTTTACATTTTGAGAACTCCACATTTTTTTTTTTACGAGTGACTGTATGTCTCTCACCATCGGGGAGGACTTTGCCGCTGGTGGCCTGGCTTGCAGAACACTGGAAGGTTTTACAGTCTCCTGAAGGGATCTTCCACATCCACACGTTGCCGTCATCTGTTCCCGCCAGCAGCACTGGAGCGCAGGGATGCCACTCCATCCACTGCGGAGGAAGTGGGGCAGACAGCCACAAATTAACAGCTACTTTACACACAGATTATTTCCCCTCTAATAGCAGATATTATCATGGCTCGGGTGCCTTGCTAAAGGGCAACTCAGCAGTCGCGGTTGAGGGAGGGGAGAACGTCTTCCTCTGCAAGACCGCAAATTCTTAGTCTGAGCGGTCATCCCCGCTCATAAATTCCTTCAGCCCCAATAAAAGGCTTCACACAAGTGCTTACAGATGCATAAACTAAACAGACACACGTTCAGGCTGATGCAGTATTTCTCGATTACGCTCTTAAAAGCCCTCACCTCCAGATCTCCCACCTCGAAGGACCAGATCTCCTCTTTGGTTTCTACTTTCCACACTTTAATCACGCCGCTCATGTCACCCGTAGCCACCATGGAGGAGTCATGGCTGAACACGGCACACGTCACAGAGTCTTTGTGACCTGTGGGAAAGAAGGTAAATAACTGCTTTTGTAGATTCAGCTTGGATCTTTATTCTCAGTGTGGCTATCTGTCCCCACTACAACAACAAATGTAAACTAAAGGATTCACACATTCTTGGTGTGAACGCAGCCCTCACCTGTGCACTCCAGCAGAACTTCTCCGTCGCTCACCCTCCAAACGTACGCCTTATCATCCTCTCCCCCAGTTACAGCCATGGTGTTTGTCGCAGGATCCAAGCTCACGCAAAACACCGAGCCTGGACAAGAGGAGGGAGATTTAAAAACGTTTAACAGACCGGATCTGCCTGATTAGTAAAGAGCGTAAAATCAAGGCAAGATGCTACCTGTGTGTTTGGAGAAGGTGAGCTCGCTGTCGTCTCGCTCCGCCTCAGCCTCCATCTCGTCCTCGGTCTCCCAGCCTTCATCGTCATCTGCGATTCCGGCGTCTTCGAAGTCGACGTCCTCCAAGTCATCGGCCAAGTCATCTTAGTGAGAGAGAAAGAAAACTTATTAAGATTAAGGCACACCTTTAATGATGGCCAGCGGGGAAACTCAGTTATTGCAGCAGTACAAGAAATAAATACAGATAAGTAAAGAAAGTAAGAGGAATAAATAGCAGGTACATATACTAAAATATGAATAGAATAACAAATAAAAAAACATAGAGCATTTGGGGAGAAATGACATGGTAAAGTGCTCATAAATAAGGGATAATGCACAACGAGGTGTGCATTATCAGGAATTAATGGACACCCTGCAGCCAATCAGAATGGAGCATTCACCCAGACCATGGTATAATAATAGCAATGGTTAATAGAGGGGTCCTTCAGATGGAAAATGCCCCTGAAATCTTGAACTTCTGTCAGAAAGTAGGTTTATCTTTTAAGCCTAATTACCAAAACAAAATATCTAGCATGACACTGGCTGTCAAAGGAAAACTAAACTTGTAGAAGAGTTGTAAACAACCAACCTGGATCAGGCTCCATCTCGTTTAGGTCGATGACTTCAATGATCTCCTCATCTCCATGGAGATCTAGTTGCTGCGGGTTGTCCATCCTGTTAGCAGGCTAAAAGCTACCAAAACAACCCAAAAGTAGTAATATAAAGCTATCTAACCTGACTTTAGGCTGCCTCACTTCTAGCTAACTACTTATACAGAGTCGGTTAAAAGCTACACGCATTCAGTATCGTGTGAATTCCAATAAAACAGGAGTTAAATGTCACTAACTAACTACATCCCCATGTTTTCCTCACATGCTGCGGTGACTGGAGAGACAGACGCATAGTGATGACGTGATGACGTAGAGACCGTCACGCAACGTCATGCGTCGTTCACCTCCGCGTCCACTAGATGGTGATGGTGTTGTGCAAAGAGATGATGCGGCTCAGAAAATAGTGCAGAACCAGATTGCGGGTTCAATGGCTGGAACTGATTTATAACGATGCTAAACTAATAATATTTAATTATTTATTTTTGCTTAGTTTTTGGTACAGAGCTATGGGACAGAAAAATGTATTATTATTATTATTATTATTATTATTATTATTATTACTATTATCATTATTATTATTATTATTATTAGTAGTAGTAGTAGTAGTAGTTTTTTGTTTGTTTGTTTGTTAAGTTTAGTGTCGTCATAATTAGTCATTTTCAATAAAAAGACAAGAGAGATACATATTTTGTAAATCATAGTATTAGTCAAAGTGCTGATAATAATATTTATTCATTTATTTATTTATTATGTGTTTTTTATTTGTTTGTTTTTTTGCTTAGTTTGGGTACAAAACTATGGGACACAACAATTTATCATTATTATTATTATTATTATTATTATTATTATTATTATTATTATTATTATTATTAGTAGTAGTAGTAGTAGTAGTAGTAGTAGTAGTCATGAAAGATGTAGGTCAGCTTTTCCAGAAGGAATATTCTCAGTACCTCCTTATACCAATTGTCCATTAATGGCTACTTTAAACTCGCTAATGACTATTTACCAGAGTGGGCTCATTTTGTATTATGTATTTACTTATCATTTTCTTCTTTATTGTATTGTATTTGCCCCAGCTGATTTCAATTACATACTTTATTTCTGTTTATTTTGTTTTCTTTACATGTGTAACACGTCCTGGAGGTGGTTAAATAAATTCCTACAGCTACGACTACTACTAATAATAATAATAATAGTCAATTTCATCATCACCATCATGCAGATAATATGTAGGCTTTTTCTCACACCGTTCCTATTTTTGTGCTGAGTAGTTTCTCCGGAAGCAGCCCAGGAAGCAAAAGTCCTTGCATGTGCAAAAAAAAAATCTTGTCCTCTTACTCACTCTTAAAATATCACTGTGAAGTGTTCCTCATTGTGTGATTGTAATAATGTGTCCCTCTCAGTCTGATACGTTCCCTTCTCCTACAGTGTGATCATGCTGCGTTGCATCTCGTTAGAACCGAAATCATTGTCTCTCATTCCCTCCATGATTAACACTCAGTGGCCTTTATAGTGAAGTGAGACTAATGAGTCATCATGCTTCACTACTGACGAGTGGAGTGTCACCAAACTGTAATTTACACGTCTGTTATTACCGGAGCAAAGGTTAAGCATTGCATTGTGGGACTTTTAACTCAAATAACATGATGATAAAATTGTATTTTCCATAACAAAATGTTATGTAGATTGCTGCTCTATTATTGCAAGAACTTAAAGAAACAGTGTGTAGCATTGCGGGGATCTATTGGCATAGATGGAATACAATATTCATAACTATGTTCTCATTAGTGTATAATCACCTGAAACTAACAATCGTGTTTACATAGGGAGCGGATCGCTAAATTACGAATCCTGCTATAGCAAAGGCATGGCCTGCCCTACTCTGCCTCTGATTGGCTAGTACTTGCTGCCTTCATTGGCTGGATTGGTTAGAGTAGGATAAGAATATCATGGTAGGCCAATCAGAGGCAGAGTAGGGCGGGTCATGCCTTCGCTATAGTAGGATTCGTAATATTGCAAGCGGATCCTCTTCGTGTAGTCCGCCATGTTGCTCCGCCATGTTTCTACAGTAGCCCAGAACAGACAAACAAAACAGTTTTACGTTACCTGAAGGCCACTGTAGTTCTCCGACACGCTTGTGAAACTGCGGTAATGTGAGCGGTCGTGTCTTGAAGATAACCCGCAAATTGCATGCAAAAACTCTTGCGAGACTCGTCTATCCTAACCTTAACTATCCGTGGTCAATGCCTAGCCTTAACCATCTCACAAGAGTTTCCCAAATTGTGGGTTACCTTCTAGACAAGAGCCGATAAGTGCAACACCGTGGTACCGCCAGCCGCTGCCTGACTTCCGTTGCTCCTAAAGTAGTGTTAGGCTGCATTCACATTCGAGATCAGGCAGTGCGGCGATAACACAAGTTTTTCCATTCATTTTGAATGGGGGTAGTGCGTTTGGGCTGCGGGGGGTGCTGAAAAAAAATGCATTGGCCTGCACTCGATAGATTACCATTGTTTTTCTGGCTGGTGAGTGAAGCAAATCTAGCAGCATATTTTACCAGCATCTGGCTGGTGACTGGAGCTAATTACCAACACTGAACGCAACACCATAACGGCGATCCAGAGCTGTGCAACCCAGCCATGAGGGAACAAAAGGTGGTCACAGTTAACGGGCCGTTAAAGTGACTCACCCGGAGTCACTTTAACGCCTGATCTCGTGTGAATGCAACCTTAATATGGTATAAAGTAAGGGTGGTCTCTGAGCGAGGCGAACGGCATTACCACGGTTTTGCACTCGGCAAGTCTTGGAAAGGGAGGAGTGAGCAGAGGGGTACTCAGTTGGTTGCAATCTGCAACCACACCACTAGATGCTGCCAAATCCTACACACCGTCCCTTTAAAATTTCTTGATGGGGACTTTATGGTAAATAAAGTGACATATAAAGCTCCTCTTGTCATGATTTTGTCAGCTGAACAGTCAGATGACATGTTTTAAATCTATCTGGGAAGCTTGAATCGTGACCTCTGACCTCCCCGTGCGAGGGAGGAACAAGAAGACAACCTTCTCTTTCTACGCTGACATTTAGAGATATTTGTGAGACGGCAGTAAACCACAGGAATAACATCAGAAACAGAGCGGTGCTCCCCTCTCTTCCTTAATCTCTCCATCAAAAGTTCCCTGGATATTTTACGAAACACTTAACACAGTTTGTCTACTTGAGGTTTTTGGGGGTTTTACGTCTCTCGCTATACGCTGCTGCTGGCAGGGCTCACGCACTGCATGCCCAAATAAGTTTTACTGGCCCTCCATTTCAAGCCGTCCCTGGAAAAATACAAGCATCTCATGATGTGGTGAGATGTGGAAACATCAGGGTGTACATTATTTAGACATTTTAAAATCTGCAGTGAGTGAGAGATTTATAAACTCTCTGCTCGGTTATGAGTAACGCTGGAAGAGGCCGTTGAACTTGCACGCTGGAAAGTTAGATGACATTAGTTACGACGCTGGTTACAGCACGCTTTATTTCCTCAATCTGTTTCGGCAGTTCATCAGGTTTTTTTCTTCACTCAGCTCCTGTTCACATAGCTTTAAACGCCTCTAACATTGTTGGATTAATTTGGGAATATTAATCATGTTTTGGACATTTTTACCACAGTGGGTTGCAGCTCATATTGAAGGATGATGCCAATACTGATCCAAGAGCTGATATTTTAAATTAACTCATTTTCAAACCAAAACATGGCAAGTAGTCACTGTTTTTTTTCCACCGTTAGACCATCGTGAGACACTCAAAGTCTCCATTAAAACCCAGACTTAGGAAATTCTTTTCGGCTTAGCAGCTCCTTAAGGCACCGAGGTTCATAAATAAAATTCAGAAAGTGTCCACAAAAATAAAAGTCGACTGGTCACATCCAGCGGTGGAAGAAGTACTCAGAAGTACTTAAAGTACATAGCATCAAAACATAATTAAAGTACCAAAAGTAAAAGTGTAATGTAGAATGGCCCATTTCAGAGTGAGAAATATTATATTATTGGATTATAATCATTGGCGTATTAATGTGTAAGCATCACTAAAGCTGGTAAACGTGGAGCTGCAGTAGCTTTACTTCACTTAATCTATGATAATACATAATAATTTATTTGTTGATCGCTGTTGAATATTAGTTATATTTTGTATTAATCTGAATCTGTAAAAAGTAACTTCAGATAAATGTAGTGGAGTAAAAAGTACAATATTTTCCTCTGAAATGTGCTGGGGTAGAAGTATAAAGTAGCAGAATAGTAAAGTACAAGTAACTCAAAGTTGTACTCAAAGTGTAGTATTTAAAGTAAATGTATTTCCACCACTGGTCACATCAAAGACAGACAACATGACTGAATAAAGTGCAGGAAGGCGGATGTACATTAATCCTGCAGTATAGATTGGATATACAGTCTCTGGTCAGGAGGAACAGGAAATACTGTATATACGCAACAGAGATCATGAGCAGAAGACATGTGATTCAGACCCAACGAAACATCAGTCACGGGCTGAAAAGAAGTTGCTTGGCCTCTTTCAGTTATTTGGTTTGACTTTTCCTTTGTTATCAGGATCTCTTGTGGGGTTATGGACAGATTTTCCATATGATTTTGTTCACACATTGTACATTTTGCTGATTATGCTTTATTCCTTGGAAGGATTTTGAATGTAGGACTTACTTGTAATGGAGTATTGGTACTTTAGTAAATCCTGAATATCAGACAAATTTACAATTTTTTTGTGATTGGCTCATGGTTCGTTTTATTTACTTATTTATTTACCTTTATTTAATTATTTAAGTCAAACATTTGCAATGTGTTGTGTTGACAATGTAACACAAAATATGGAGCATTTGTTTAAACTTACAATTAAAACAGAAGTACATAAAGTACAAACAATCAGTCATATGAATTCACTTTATAAAGAAAGAAAAATAACATCATAATGTGGTATAAATAATAATAATAATAATAATAATAATAATAATAATGTTATTATAACTATTATTATTTATTTATTATTAATTAATTAATTAATAAATTATTATTATGAATAAAAATAATAACAAATAAAATAAAATAAAATAAAATAAAACAATAATAATAATAATAATAATAATAATAATAATAATAATAATAATTGCTTGCGTTACTATTTACTAATCTAATAATACAGACAGGGACTTGATTTGATAATAAATTCAAAGGTGATAGAAATGATGCTTTCGGGTGGCACAGCAAACTGGAGGATTGTTTGGCGCTAGTGGAGGTTTTTCTTGCTCTGAGTGCTTTCCACTTTGAATCTGCCTATTTTTACCCAGACTCCCTGGAACAGCACATTGGGTGGGCTCCTCTCTGCCGTCATCAGGACAGCAGAGACCAGGAGCGACCCCCGTCATAAAAACATTTCTCGGTTTATCACTCCGGCAAGCTGGTTTATGTCTGAAAAGCAGGACACTCTGGGGCGCTGTTACTTTATAGGCACATGGAAACACACACGGCCTGACCAGGACATGGAGGCATCTACTTTGAGTGTGTGTGTGTGCACCTTTACACACACAAACAGTATCAGTAATAAGGCCTGGGAGCTGTTGCTGTGTGAGAGGTAATTACTCCATGCAGCTCAGCGAGGCTTTGATGGAAAGTTTTAGACTAACTGGCTCGACTGTAAGAAGCCTTGACTCTGCTTCTTTTTAACAAGAAGTCTTTATGGCTCCTTTTCTCTCTTAAACGCTCCGGTTTCACTGCATCCTGGAAAGATTTTTGAACGTAACGTACAAGAAAAGGGCCTTAATTCACACATATTGATCAATATCGAAGGTAGTGCAGTCCCAATCACATGCTGTTTAGAACTGTTTTCTTTCTTACTGGCAAAGCAAGAGCTTCTTTATGACGCTGAGGTCTGCCCGCTTTGTCTGCACGCTGCGTCTGACTCATGTGGGACCGCGCTGGGTGAGATGACGGCTTCCCTTCTCAAACCACTAACAGCCAGTTGTGTGTGTACTGCAAGTGGTCTGGTCCACAGCCTGTGTGTGATGTGTCTGCTGTGGTAGCAGAGCGGTAGTTTGCGCAGGCCGTGCAGTACATGCTCGCCTGTTGACTCTCTAGCCTGATTGCTGCTCCTCTTTGCCAGCCACTGGCCAAAAACATGCAGTATTTTTGGAACATCATTACTCAGGATCTGTGTTTTTTAGCCAAGGTACTTTACAGATCATGCTCCAAATAAGAGGACTTATAGTGGGATAGAAACCTGAAATGGAAGGAGGTGATGGTGACTCCCCTGGATGCAAAATAGTTAAACTAACATAATCAGCGATTTGGCAACCCGAGGGTGATGTTCACTGAATTGCAAATGTGCTGCTCCGGGCAATATAAACCAATCTAATCCCTGCTTTGACATCACTGCTCTGGACACACTCATTCACTCACACACACACGTGCGCACACAGACACACATTTGAGTGTTTTATGCACGTCTGCGTCAGCAAAAGCCCGTATAGACAAACAATACAGACGATCCAAGACTGATTTGAGCACCCCTGACAGAAAAGTAGAAACTTTTGTGTCTTTCAGAGAGAGGATTTTATAAGTTGTTTAATAATTTGCAACTTAAAGAATCATAGTGAACATAAGTATTCACATTAATACATATTTTAAAACAAGCATTTTAGATTAAGCATTCATTAATGATTGATTTTGATAAGATTTGTGGCTAAATACCCCCAAAACTGTGATAGTTCAGCCTCACAAAGCTACCAGCATGGCTGTAGACTCATGTTATTTATTAGCCTATATCTAATTTTATTAAAATGTTGATGTCTCAGTGCAGATTTAGTTTTGAGTTAATTATCATTTAGTTGCACTTGTTCTTTTTAAGTATTTTAGAGAGAGGTGTGACGTTTCAACAGTGGAAACCATGCATCAACGCATGAATACGGTGTCCAGCATATAAACAGACGGATTATAAAGACCTCTCAGATATATATCTTATGTTTGTTTGCATATGCAGCACATACAGAAGGCAGAGGGTCTGCAGCCATACAGGGTTTTAGCCCTAAAGAGCTTACTCAAGCACAACAACATCAGAGATGCCTCCAAGACCAACCGCCTTACGTAACCGATGCTCCGTAGCTCATCCACAGAAATTATAATCCTCTGTTGCTATGGATACGGCTGTCCCAACGGGCCTCCCCTGTACTCCAAAAGAGGAGCGACCTCGATTAATAAATGCAAGCACACAGCTGAGCTAAAAATAACAACGATAAAAAAAAAGAAGTAATGGATAAATTGATAGGATACCAAAAGTAGTGCATAAACAGGTTTATTTGCATAGCAGCCTTTAACAACAAGTGCTTTATAAGATAAGAAATACAAGACAATAGAGAAGAATAAAACAGGAGAATGAAAATTACAGTGTAAAATATGATTAAATAGTTCAAATAGTTATTGGATAATGGTGAAAACAACCTGAATGTAGTGGATAAATTCATATTACAATGATAGTAGAGCACCTGACCTTTGACATCCAGGTAGATGACGGTTTGAAAGTATGAAGGTAATATTTCACCCTAGCTCAAATCTTGGCAGTGATGAAGTTAAATCATGTTTCTACTGTTTGGTGGGTTGGCCCGCTCCATTCAGGCCCAGAATCTAATCCAAAATCTCTCTGTGAACTTTTGTGAGCCAAAGGAGCCTGAAGGTATGAGAGGAACTAGTGAGAGCAGTCTACCTGCACTTGTACAACACCTTCTCTTGCCTGCAGACGTATAACCTATATAGAAACTGGTTAGCATATTACAGTAATCAAGTCAGCTAAACCAGGCAGTGGTGTTGCAGTTTTGCCTGTGGGTGGCTGCTGAGATGCAAAATCAAATATAAAGTAATGGAAATAAAAGCAGATTGGATTAGAGAAGGCAGCGGGGAAGGCGTTTCATGTTGCAACGAAGCAAGAATTGGATAAAAGTGTTTCATTTTTGCCACTACTGGTTATGGAAAATGTTGAATAATGTAAGGAAGGTTGCAAAAATGCTCTCTATCATTGCTAATTACATCACAAAGGATGAAATGTGTAGTTGATGAGCTTGATTTAGTCTGTCTCACATTTACTTCAATAAATCCACAGTCTATAGATTAAAATCAGCGTATGTTCAAGCTTGTTTGTTCCTTATAAACACATTATATAGCATACATAAACACATTATAGCAAGCAGTGGTACATTTTGTAGGGATACTACAGACAAATCACAGCAGAGCTACAACAAAATCACATAAGCACATTAGTCATAGGAGATAAAAGATAAATGTATTCATGAAATTGCTACAAAAATCAATTTTAAGGTACTTAGTCCAACTATAAATCTATGGGACATAGATCATAAACTGGGTAATTACAAGCACACCACTGAGATATGCAACTGTAAGTGACAGCCTGTTATGATTATGATAAAGAAAGATTGTTTTAAATTTATTTTATATATATAGATTTTTTTTTATAATTTAATTTCATTACTTTTCTTGTTTTGTTTTGATTTTCATTTATTTATTTCATCCTTTATTTTTTCCTTCTAATCATCTATGTTATTACTTTTTTATTTCTTTATTTCTTTCTAATTTACCATCAATTTCACTTTTTCACTATAAAATATATAAACATTGTAGGAATGATAAAAGTATGAACAACATCATATGTAAGCAAATGTAAATGTATGTTAATTCCTGCAATAAAGTATTAAATGTATAATGATTATTAATGGTGTTATTAGGATACTGTAACTAATTATTAGTGTGTAAGAATATTATAAGGATGTTATTGTGGATAAAAACACTTTAAATCGGTAAAAAATTTACCAATTTAATGATGTTCACTGTACAAAGATAGATGACACAAAGATATTCACTGTACAAAGATGTTCACTGTACAAAGATATATGACACTCATATATATGATATTCATATTTGTGTCATATACCTTTGTAAAGTGAATATCTTTGTATCATATATAACTTATAATATTTTATTATAACATAAAATACAGTATATTCCCAAGTATACTTTATGTAATAAGTATACTAATATTAATGTACTAGTAGTATACTTGTAAATACACTACTTCATTACTTCTTGGGACTAAATTAGTCCACTTTTTAGTTTATAAATTTGTCGTTATACGCCAAGTATACTTGGACTTTTCTGTATACTTGGACTTTTCTGTATACTTGCCAAGTACTCTTAGACTTTTCTGTATACTTGTCGGTATACGCCAAGTACACTTAGACTTTTCTGTATACTTGCCAAGTACACTTTTCTGTATAGCCTATACCTGCCGGTATAGCCAAAGTATACTTAAGTATAATTTTGTTAAGTTTATCTCTGACAAGTGCATACAAAGTAATGGGGAAGCTCTTGTTTTAAGTATACTAATAATAGCACACTTGAATAAACTTGTAAGGGTATTGTAATATTACAGTGATATATTTCTTATAATCCAGGACACACCCAGAGAGAGTTTTTCCCTTGTTAATGACCATAACAACAACCTCATCTCAGTAGGCCAGTAGAGATAATCACATTTTCATCAGGCTGGGCTGAGCCCGCCCCTGATAGATGCAAGGGGCGCTCCATGTGACGCTGCTGGGGCTGTAACAAAAATCCAGTATGGCGGAATCTGTCAGGAGATGAATTTTCTTGTCCCCCCCCAAAAAAAACCTAAAACATGGGAGAGGAATAAAAGGAAGGAGACACATGTTGGGGACGACTGGCTTCCTGTTGGCGCGTGTATAGGTGAGCTTCTGTTTGTGTGTGCGCTCGTGGAAGATGAATGTGTAGCCGCCGCCGCTTTGATGTTGATATTTCAGGGATGCGACGCACAGACAGGATTCATCAAAACAATGTCCGGCTGAAGTTTCCACTCCGGCTACGCTTCTTCTCCGGCTTCGCGGTTGCTTTTGAACGTCTCCTCTCGAGGATACAATGTATCTACTTCTGGTAGGAACGAATTCACGTCTTGAAACAATGTTGCTGGATAATTCCATTCGGTTTGTTGCGCTGTAGCGGGCGGGAAGTGTGAAGGAAGAGGAGAGGAGGGGGGATGTTTATTATGCCGATTGTTGCTGAGCTATTTATAGTGCACGGCCGAGCCTTCGGGCTTTAATGCAACATACATAGCGCCTCTGTCGCCTTACAACCGTGTTATTGGCGAGAAAAAAGGCGTTAAAATGAAGGCCTGCTGTGTGTGTTTGAGTGTGTGTGTGTGTGAATGGTTTCGGGATGGGCGGTGGTAATTCTCTGCATGCGTCAATCTTTTTTTTTTTGTGAATGGGGGCGTATGGGAGCTGTTAAAGCGACATCAAAAGCATGCATATTATTACAGGGCCCCGGTTTAAAGTGGTGTTAAAGCTGCAGTTGGGTAGAAATGGAGCAAATATGATTGAAAAAAAAGTTTTTATAAAATATCATAACAGTAGTGCATGATAGGTAATCTAAAAAATAATGTGGATCGGTGTCCTCCAGTGCTCTTAAAGGCATCTGCAAGATGGGAGGAAAAACAACCAATCAGAGCCGAGCTGGAGCCTTGCCATCTCTGAGCAGCTGTCAATCACTCAACTAGGCAGCGCTGATCAAATATGAATCAATATTCTGTTACTGTAATGCCTATTTATCGCATAAAATGTTTTTATCATCTTGTAGTGTACTGTTTAGCTGTATAATCATGGATGTATTAAAAGAATTGTATCCAGCGTTGGAGGCGGGGTCCCGGTCATTCCTATGATAGTTGCTCATTGGCGCATGAAGCCTTAATGGCTCGACTTCCGTCTGGAAAAGTACCCGTCGTCTTGGCGGATCTTGGGCAACTGGGACATGCGCAGTAGCGTCCGCTTGGTCACAGTAACTCGGTCATGGGGTCCCAGCGTCACGGTCTGGGTCTCACTCACATGAACGGAGGAAGGGAAATAACTCTGGATTCAGCTATTAGTGCATTTTACAACTTTAAAAACTGCATTTTTTAAATAAGGACTATTAGAGTGTTCGTACTGAGAAGTTGATTCACCCAAAAAAACATTATCCACTGAGTTACAGACGTCTCTTTCCCAATGTAAGTCTTTTTGGGCCCAATGGCATCACATGACTGACATGGAAGTGGCAGTACCGCAGTTTGGCCGCTACGAAAGTCCGGAGTCTTGGGGGCTTGTGTAAAATGAGTAAGTTTGTGACCCGGCCGCCATATTGAAATAAGTTGATGAAATACCAAGCCCCGCCCACCAGCCGGAGCACAGCCAATAGGAACGACCTGTGATTGGTCAAAGTCTCCAGTCACGGGCTAGATTTTCTAAAGCCTGAAAACAGAGCCGTGATGGGGTGCAGAAATCTAGTTTTCTCTCAGAACACTTGAATTACAATATGCTAAAAGGTTTTTATGAAGTTTTTTCCCAATGATGCCAAAAAATTGTTGCCTACTGAAACTTTAAGCGCTTGAATTGGAATCAAAAACCTAAAGAATGCATACCAAGTGCATGCTTTTAAGGAGAATGGTTGGTTACTGTAATAGTAGATCATTTTGAAACAAAAAAATGCATTTTAAATACAGCAATGATATCTCGTAATGATATCTAAGTGCTCTAAAAAGTAGTTTACATGAAAGTAAAGAGGATTTTTTAAAGACTGAAAACAGAGCCTTTTTTTTCAGATTACCTGTCTCATGCGCTACTGTGACTGTTTTATAAAAATAACTTTTTTTAATCATATTTTCTCCATTTCTACCTACTGCTGCTTTAATACAAGCTATGCTTAAGAGGAGAAATGCAGCTATTTTTGGTGTAATTGCCCACCATAACTGTAACCCATTTTCCAGGTTTTTATTATTTCTTCCCTTTGAGCTTGAGGGCTTGTCTCCCCAGATCTGTCACCCTGCATCAAGCAAGCTCGTTTTTAGGGACAATGGCCTCGGACACACACATGAATACCCCTCCCGAGACAGATGAGATGCCCCGGGAGAATGGTGTTGCATGAAGCCCCCCTGCAGTGTCAGCTACTCCCCGTGACACACACGGTCACCCCTCCTCGCCTTTCCATCACAAAGCGCAAGTGTGCGTGCGCTGTGCAGTGACCGACTTTTTTGGGGGGCAATTTGTCCTGCGGCTGCACTGTCTGGCCCTCTTGTCTTGAGACCCACCCCCCCCTATATGCACACACACACACACACATGCATCCTCCGCAGACACACACACACAAGGGCGTGAACATGCACGCTACACCCCCATGCCGCCGCTGCCCCCACACCCACCTCGCCCTCGGGCAGTTTTACCCCTTCTATTTGTGGTGGTAAAGTCGACTTGATGCTTTGGTCTGGAGCCGTGATTGTATCTGACACTCCTGCTCGAGGCTCCAGGAATTCAGGCTACTCTCTAAAAAGAACAATAATGTATTTCCAGCAAAAAAAGACCAATCAAAAAGATCATTTCTCCCCAAAACAAACACAAGAATCAGAGGTTTCTGCTCGGTAAAATCCACATGTTCATGAGCCTAACAGGACTGTTCCACCCTGCTCTACAGTGAAAGTAATACATCATACTTTTTCCATATTTTTTTTCTTGATCTTGGGAGCGCCCCAGTCAAAAAGAAAACTATGTCCGGGACATGCAATTTATTGCCCGATTGGTTTTCAGGTTTCTTGCAGTGTAAGCACGAGGTCGAACTTGAGGTCGTGTTGAGTTTTCGACGGTGGTCTTGTTTGGATCTGCATGGCAACCACAGGCGCAGTTTGCGTTGGTTCAGGGGGGCTCACTGAAACCCCTAGCGGCCGTAGCCAAAAACGCCTGTAGGGATATTCATATTTTTTATAATAACACTTATTGTAATGATGAATAATATTGTTGTGTCTTCTTAATGACAGAAACCAACAAATAAGAAGATAGATTTGTGGTCTTTTTATTCACTTATAATAACATCAGATACCATCTGTCCGCACTGAATCCGTTAAATATGCACGTTCTGTTACGGCATGTAAACAAACTACATAAATCAGCCGTGCGTTCAAGATCAGACTGCAGACGTAACCACTTAGAAGATGGATACTTGGTATCTTCCTACGGTTGTACTTTTGAAACTGAAAACACATTTAATAATGTGATATTTACTGTAAATGACTCACAATGTAGCTAACAGCAAGTAGGAAACTTTCAGGCCATCTCCCTCCAACAAGCTGCCACCTTATTTAGGTTTTTGTAGTGAAATGAGGAGGTATAGATAACTCCTCGTCTCAACTTCATGAATCAGCAGTTTCTCGTCCGTTGCGACAGGAATAAATAGAAACAGGGTGCCTGATAAAAGTTGAACTCACAACGGCGTCGCACTCTGCAGCGCAGCTCGCGGATAGTCAGGACGTTCCAGTAGAAAACAATGCAGTCAAACTGATTTTGACGCTTGCTCGCATTCAGTTAGGACACGGTGTAATATGTAGGCGACACACAATATCCCAATACACTAGACCTCTCTGTGTGTACACATTATATTCCCTCTAGATTTGTTTTTGTGAACCCCCAAACTTAAAGTTCAAACTGCACCTATGATGGCAGCAGTATTTTACGGTGTATTTCAAAGACCAGGATTCCATAAATTGGCCAGATTGAGAAATAAGACATAAATGTCTTAAAGGTGGCGATAAAAATAAGTGATCCAAGCAAGAAGACAACTTTTTATTTAAGTCTGTGATTGCTTCTTCAGCATTTCAGTCCTAATAGTTGCAGGCTTAGATTATATAATTGCTTTGACGGACATAAAACTGTCAAGAGGTATTTTTACAATTATAGATGATCAAGCTCTGTACTGTAAGTGGAATCCAAGACTTCAGTCAACAGTCATCATTAGTGCCACTGAAAGATCAATACTATAAATAACTGGGGGATGAGCTGTGTGTGTAGAGATGCACCTATCAAGCTTTACCTCTTCGATCTCTCAACTTATGCTCTTTTTTTTTTTACAAATTTAAAATCCTTTTTGTCTTCTCTGATAGGTTGGTACCGGTGCTAGACAGAGAGCTGCCGCTCTGATTGGAGTAGCCAAATCAAAAAGCCTCATGGGGATTGGCTGCTGCTGCTGGGAATTTGCTTCCTGTTTCCAGCCTTGAGGGATTCTTGACGGACCGTCCTGAGTGTTGGATCAGCCTGAACACACACATTCAAACACACACACTCCTGGACATCCACCACTTTGGCCTCCTGATTGTCATCCTGTAAATCACACACAAACACACATCTGTTCTGCAAATACACACCCCTGCTGTACTGTGTGGACGCCCACCTGACCGACCTGTCAGCGATGACATCACACAGCCACCAAGGTGAGATTATTATACTTCTTGTTTCCTTGTTTGTCAGCTTGAATCTGTTTTTGTACAAAGTGGAAATTAAGAAGTTTCACTCCCTTTTCTGTGATAATAACACATGTACGATAAAGTTAGATCCATGCAGCCACGAAATCCACAGTTTTTATCCACAAGCATTTTTTCTTCTTCATGCAGCTGTTCATTCATGTTTTTGAAAATTAATTATTCATTTAAAAGCCTAAAGGCCCAGACACACCAAGCCGACATCAGAGAAGTAGCGGCGAGGAAGGCCGACCGTCGGCTTAGTGTGTCAGGACCTTAATGTATCAGTTGGATGGGTGGAGTTGGTCTCCCTGATTTAAGGATCAGCTAATGCTCCTTCAATTTGATCAGTCTGACTTTTAGTGGAGTTTTTTTTGCATCCTTAGACAGTTTTAAGTCTGGGGGAAACTTTAAAGAGGACCTATTATGCTTTTTTCCATTTCCTTTAGTGTGTTATATAGTTTTGATGTAAAAGGTCTGCAAAGTTACACAGACTAAAGTCCACGCCAAAGAGAGAAACACTGCACCTGAACTGCCTGAAATATCTCGCTTGAAGTCCCACCTTTTTCTTCCGTAACATGGTGATGTCACCAAGTAACACAGTCGCATAATACCTGCCTAGCAGCTAGTTTGGCACGCCCTTAAATAAAGCTAGTTAGAGCAGAGCTGGAGCGGAGTCTGAAGAGTTTGGTTAGGTTGACCAATCACAACAGTGAGTGGATCAGCTGACCAGAGCAGAGTGGGCTTTTCAGACAGAGGGTGAAAAGAGGTGCTGCAGCACAGCCGCTATGAGAAAATAAAGCATTTCTTGATAATGTAAATTATGTAAACATGTTCTAGTAGAAACCCAAAATACAAGTATGCACAAGTGTATGATACTGATAAAATATGCGAGATTAAGCTGAAAAGGCAGCAAGAAAGGCAGAAAGGGAGACAGTCGATGACATTTTGAAGCATCTCTGAGAATTAAGCTCCTCGATACGGCAGCTACTTCTGCCATATTGATATATGTGAACATTTTGATTTTGAGCACAGACAGATCGCTGCTCGCTAGAACGCAATAAAACATTTTAATCTGGTTTTATGGCTGCTAATTGGCTTGATTCAATATGAATGAGCTCCTGAGAGGAAGACGAGAGAAAGTCCATAGCACGTCGGGATCATTAAGAGAGTCTACTCTCCTCTTTGACACCCAATCACGCTCCGTTTAGAAGCTCCCGTTTTAGTGAGCTGATAAATTATTCGGTAAGCAGCTGGCAGATGAAAAGGTTAGCTCCCTGCCCTGGTCGGTGTGGTACCTGACGGTGTCGGCCGTGTTTACTTTGTACACCTGGGAGTGTGTGCACTATAAATACCACAGCTGAGGTAACCACCGGGCCCCGAGGGAGGACGGACGAGCTGCAGCCTCAGCCGGCGCCCTCAGCCCTCCAACATCTCCATCACTGACACATCTGAACACACCACAGACGCTAGAGCGGATATTTAGCAGCACTCTGGTGCACGTGTATGCTCTTTAAGTTGCATACATCCACAGACATCTCGCCATGGTGTCGACTCACTTTCCCCGTCCCCAAGTAGCATTGTAACGTTAAATCAACGTCGGATTAGTTTGAACTCGCTAGACAGCCCATTCTAGTTCCTCTCCAGACAGCGCTGCCAAAATGAATGCTCTGCTAATCCTAAGAAATGATTCTGACGGTGATATCCGCTGACATATGCAAAGTGACATGTTAAATGTTCAGAGGCGTGTTCATCACCTTGAAATAAATGATAATATGCTTTTAAGTAGGATGACATATTCAAATGATGTGCAGTAATCTGCTTCTGAGCATGTTTTAACTACCATATTTGAGTTTTTATGATAAAGTCAAAACTGTGTGTCGTACTGTGTGTGTTTCTGAGTTCATTTTAATGCAAATCTTAATCGTTTTTACACAGTTTTATTATTTAAAAGAATGACAGTGTCTTAAGTAGAGGTCAACCAATAGTTCATTTTTAAAGGCCCGATATAATAACGATAGTTTGGAGCAGGAAATAGCCGACTAATTGGCCGATATCCTCTTTAGTTCTGCAGCAGCCTAGTCGGCTACTTTTCCATACGCCCTTTTTAATAAATCAGATTTTTGAGAATATTCTAAAGTGTGATTTGGTGGATTACATCATTGGAACATTTTCTATTTATTTGCAGTGGCTTACAGTATGACTGACCAGGATTACTTCTGTTGCGCGTCTCGTACATTATTAAACATTTATTACCTCAGTAAACATTGTCAACATTAGTATATGATCTCAATCGCTAGTTTCAAGTCTTCTTCAATACAGCATGATGTTCATTTAGTAAATGATGGTCCCATTTAGAGTCAAATAGACCATAAAGCAGGGGATGCTTTAGGGCGGGGCTACCTTGTGATTGACAGGTAGTTACCACGGCGTTGTCCGGTCTGGGAGTTGTCCATGTTCTCGTCTTTCACAGTGTGTTTTCATTTCATGAAAGTTAATTACAACATTTTGGTTGCCTAAAAATCTTTTATTCAGCGTTCCGTTGTACTTAGCTCCACCCTCTCGTGTCACTCCTGGTTGCAAAAAACCAAGATGGCGACGGCCAAAATGCCGAACTCGAGGCTTAAAAATGGCAGTCTACAAACCAATGAGTGACGTCATGGTGACTATGTCCACTTCCTGTCCACAGTCTATGATTAGACCCACCCTGCTTCTACAAGTAAACTCAACTTAATGTGTAAAATCCACAAAAATGACTCTTGATACAGACTCGTACAGTGTTTTTATAGATCAATAATTGCCTTTAATTTTCTAAAATATTCTGAAACGATACCTGTTTCATTATTTTATCACAATACTATTCTGTTGGAAGAAGACAAACAGTGATATTGAATCAATGCCCAGATCTGAACACAGCCAAGGCAGGAAAGGAAACTTCACTCTCTTCTTGCCAGGCGCTGCAGCAGCTGATAGAGCAGATAAACTAACCAGAATCCTGTCAAAATATAATAAGACATCTTTAATTTCCCACGCTGCCCTCCTCTACCTCCACAGCTTGCTTCCCACTAGAGGGCCAAACCCAGAAATCTGGCTGTCGCCCGCGTTAACTCACCTCGCACCGAAACAAAAATAGCTGTGATCTTTTGTGAGTCCAGGAGAGACGCTTCACACCAGCAGCTGCTGTTTCTCACTGTCTTGTTTGCCTCTGAAAAGCCTTCAGAGGAGACGATCTCGGTCCTCCGAGTGCTGCCAAGTGTGGGCGTCAATTTGAGGTGTTGCTTCTCTTGTTTGAATGACAGCTCTGAGACACACTTGTTGGATGTCGGCACACAGAGAGAGAGACAGAAACAGGCAGCCGAGAGACATTTAAAGATGTGAAATGTGAAAAATGTGCAACACTATGGCCTTGTGGCGCTTGTCAGGCTCCTTTTTTTCCACTGAAATGTTCGTGGCAGTGATATTTACAGAAGTTAGAATGTGCAGGTTCTGCTTTAAGAGGTGTTTGATTTCTCTATTTAGAGATATTTAGAGATATAAATGCAGGGAAATTGATCCTGTGGCTTCAGGTTGCATCAGGCTTGCATGCCACTGCCACTCGTTCAATTGAATTTGTTTTATAATGAGTGTAATTAAACAACATTGGCTTTGTTCTCGGGGTGAACAATGAGACTTTCACATCCACGGCTTTGTTGTACTCTTGTATTTGCAGTGCGATCCAAAGCTGCCAACTTTTTTTTTTTCCCCGAGCTTGCTTTGCACTTATTTCCAATCATGTACCAGCCCTCTAAGTAAGCTTTGAGTGTGTGTGTGTGTGTGTGTGAGTGTGTGCATGTTCACGCACTTCATGCAGCAGCTCCGGCGGGTGTTTGCCAGCGTGCATGCCTGCTTGTGTGCCATTTTTGTAATCTGTAAATGAGCTTACTAGCACGCACGTTTTTTGATCCAGGACTTACTCATTTTCTTTATTACAGCAGCAGTGGGATTTTTAGATTAAATATCATTTACCATAATACTCTTCCTAGAAAAGTGAAATGTAAAACGCTTTGTCGGCCGGGTTTATGGTTCGCTGAACAAAAGGGGGTCAGGGTGACGCGGCCCCTTCGCATCAGTCTTTTCGCGGGACGTTTCAGCAAACAGGCTTGTGTGTTTGCACGGGAGTGATTACTGTGTGTGCCGAGAGCTTTAGCACATTAGCCGGCGACATTTGTTTTACACGCGTGCTTAGCAATGAGCTAACATGTTGACCATGTTTGGTTTCTGTAAATGTCACGCTCTGGATGAATTGTTGGTAGCGGTTAGGCTGAATATGGAGTATATTCAATCAAAACTCATGCTGTAGCACACTTACAGATTAAAAAACAGGAGATAATTAACTGGCGCCACCTTTGTTACCAAAAGTATTAGGCTTAGACTCAGTATTAGGGGTGTTGCGATATACCGGTATTGACGATAACCGTGATATTTAAAAATAGGGATGCACTGATCCGCCTTCTCCAGTCCCGATACCGATACCTGGGCTTTGGGTATTGGCTGATACCGAGCACCGATCCGATATCAGTGTTTAATCAATAGGCCGTATGCCTCACTGTTTGAAAATGACTGGGATCATTCTGTTATGTGTAAGGCAACATCAGACTTTGTAAAACAAAATGTAACAAATAAATACATAAATATAAATGTACTTAATTATTAGTTATTATTAAAATAATAAATCGTACACCAGCAACTTGGTAAAAATATTTAATATTAACAGGAATTACAACTCAGGTGTAAACGTTTTTATTGCAACAAATTGGTAAATAAAAAACTTAAAAATACCAGTATATAATGTATATAGTACATAAACTCTAAAATATATAAACTCTAAAATATTTGTCTACATAAAAATGTTAATGAATTAGCCTGATAGCGTTATTTTTTTCTCTTCAAAATGTCTATAGATATCATGATAATATTGTTATTGTGAATTCTTTTGGCCACAATAATGGTGTAGTGAAAATCTGATATTGTGACAGCCTTAGTTTGTCACTTAATGATTATCTTTGGTTTGCTATTCTTTGACCCTTTAAAAGTTAATTTCACTTTGCTCAGAAATGTCTGAACACAAGATTCATCATCAACGACTTCCCATGATTCTCTGGGGCCCCTCTGTGGTTGTGGTCACTTGTAAACGCACTCCTTATCAGTTCCCGCCTCCCTGCTTCCAGATAAAGAAACCACATTCTGGAGAATAAGAAAAAACAGCGACAAAAACAAAGATGATCCTCTCTTAGAAATCAATGTATAATGTACAGATGGGTGAAAAATGTCTTCATTAATAGCATATACTGCAGCAACTGTGATAAATGCAAATGCAGATGTTCTGATTGCAGAAAAAAAGTCAACTTATTTTACTCAGATTTTATGCATCGCAATATATCGCCTCGCTTACAGTATCGTAATATATCGCAATATATTGAATCGTAGTGATACGTACCGTATCGCCAGATTCTTGCCAATAACACAGTGCTATTATAAGCAGGATGAGCTGTGAGTGTCAATGAAGACATGAGTTTAAAAAGAGCAGGCGGTCTCCTCAGGTGTTACAGCGTCTTATTAAAGAGGGAAGGTGATGCCACTTGCTGGCAACGATTTGTTTTTGTCTTAGTCAGAAGTGCAGCGGCTTTCCAGGAAAGTCTGCAGTGTTTACCACTGGAGCAAGAACTGGGTCTGCTCATGAGTCATCCTCACACACACACACACACACACACACACACACATACACAGAGGCCAGTAAGTGGTTGGTAAGTAAGTGCCAGGTACAGTAAGTGATTATTTGTGAATGAGAGGTTTGAACTTTACATTGTTCTATGCAAAAAAAATGTAAAATGAGCCCATATTACAAACACTACGAGAGGCGCGTCTGCAGCAGCAGGATACAAACTGTTCAGACTAGATTTCGACTGCTTCATTTTGCAGGTCTGCGTGGGCGTGAACGCCTTTTATGGTTCTGAACCGGTGAACTTGACACAGTGCTCCTTTCCTCGAAGGCTCAGCGGTATCTAAGTTACAAGCGCAGCCGTTTCTAGGTTTGTACAGCGTTGAAACAACAAAAAACAGCGAGGGGAAATAAAGTGAACGCTAATGAGTGAGGTCGGGAGATTATGTCTTGTACAGACTAGTCATGTTGTGTTTGCGTTATAGACGCAGGTTAAAGGGAATACCGCTGTTTGTACACCTGCCAGTTTCCATGACTATTTGGATATTGAAACTAGCTTTACACCAACTGCCGTCCTCTTCAACAGATTACCTAAAATCAAGATATACAGGATGAGGTGTTTATTTCCTGGTAGGGACTTTTTATTTCTTCCCGTCAGACGATTGACGGTAATGTGATGTAACACTGATGTGAAAACACAACAAAGTACTTTACTGTTCAAAAGCAGTGAACAATAACTGAAGAAATTATGAAGTAGAGAGATTAAACCGGTTTTGAGCCAACTGTGCAACAGATAGTTGTAAATGATCTGTTTTTTTAGGCATATATATAGAGAGCAGGGATGTCACGATGACAGAAATGTAGTAGTCGACACCAATACTAGTGAAATTCCACAATTTCGTCGGCATCTTCAGTGCTTTGTTGTAGGCGTTCTTCTCCTTCTTTCTTTGGCATTTAATTGCAAAAATAATAAAAATGAGTACCGTCACGTTTTCTGAATTTTGGCATTGACTTGGTAACGAAGCATCGGTTCTTGTGACATCCCTAATAGAGAGTGGTATAGATCTTCACATCTAGCTCTCAGGAAGGAAGAGAATAAACCTATTTCTCAAAATGCTGAACTATTCCTTTAAGTGTCACAATCTGTTATTTTTTCTGAAGCTGGGTCTGCTGCAGATTGTCTTTGTGTAACTGTGAGTTCACTCTTACTATCAGGCCAGTGGGGAGTTTGGCAGGAGTGGCGAGGGACTGCTACTGACGTCAATACTACTACAGACATTAAGGTAGTGACACACATATGTATATACCCTAGTGTAGGGTTGATCCCTTACTGGTGGTGGTGGGGGGGGGAATAAACACAAGGGACACAGATCGCTGTTACATACAACCATGTCACAAATACACAGTTTTGTTACTGACATCACCTTTAAGAAATGCCTCTCGGGGTCTCATACTTTCAAAGTAATTGTTGTTGAGGCTAAAACAGTATTAAAATGATCAGGGCAGGCTCTAATACAACTTCTCTACAATCACCCTGCTTTATTTTCAAGAAATATGTAAATATAATGTAAATATAAACGTCTCGTATTCTAAGGTAACAAAAACGATTCTTATTTTCAGATGATTTATACACTAAAGAAAACATACATATTAATATTATATTCCATTTCTGCCAATCGATCCCCCCTAAATGTTACTGTTCCTTTAAAAGTTCACGCCTCGAGGAGAGTAATTTGACTGCCCGTCTTTGGGCCTCACCCCTGTATTTGATCAACACTGCAGTACAGTGCGCTCACAGATCTCTGGATGCCTATAAGTCTATATTATGGATTTGCTTTTTATTACACCTGCCAGATACTATTAACGGGGCAGCAGTGGCACAGAGATTTAAGGAACAGGCTTTGGACTGGAAGAAGCTGGTAAATGGGGGGGAAAAAAAGTGAATGAGAAACACTTTCTCTTCCCCCAGTAAGAGAGAGTGAGGAAGACACATAATTCCTAACTGGTCCAGTAGAGCTGCCACAGTAAGGCTGTGGTTTCCCTGCAGGGCATATGTCACATAAAACTGAGAAAAGAAGCTTTCTAATCAATCATCTCAAAAGTTTAAAGTAAAAGTAAAAGCTTCTCTGCAGCAGTTGCCTATAGAGATATAAGGCCAAGAGTGCATGCATTAAATTTACATTTCTCTCATCCCACTCCATCCAGTGACCCCTCATCATCCTCTTATCCAAATGCACGCAATCACACATCACGCTGCTCAAATCCAGGGGTGAAGGGGTTAAAAGTTTTTCGCTGCAATAAAGAGGGCCCGGCTTATCCCCGCGTCTATTTTTAGAAGCGCACACACACACACCAGATATGCGCACGTGCACGCATGGCGAACAAACAATCATTATATTTGGTCTCCCGTGTTGATTCTCCTCTTCACGATTGAGCAGTTTGTTGCCGTGTGTGTTGTGCAGCTAAAAATGGAGCACATTTGGGGAGGGGGTGGGGGGTGGTGGGTGGGGGGACGAGTGCATGCGTGACACAACCTGCCTCTTTTGTGCGGCGGTCAGTGTGATGATGAGCACGAGCCTCGTCGAGGGTAATTTCGAGCCTTATTGTCACGTTTTGTCTGCCGTCCACTTGTGCTGACATGTTGTTTCTCTCCTGCAAAACCAAATTACGAAATTGTGGCAGATTGCAGAATGCACTTGAGCGGCGCGTTCCCACCCTTGTGTGAACCCGGTGAACAGAGCGTCAGTTCCTGCCAGCCAGACAGTCCTGTTCTCCCATGTGCCACCAACTTGGCTGAACAGTCCACCCCAGAACAAACCCAGGGGGGTCTCTTGTGCAACGACCGACCCCCCTACACGCACAAGCTCCGCTTTGTCTTTGTGCAAATGGAGCGCGGCACCCAGCATCGCCCTGCCACACCCATCCCCCCCCTCCAAAAACAAACACCCAATCACGGCCTTTTTATATGCGGGTGCATTAGAAAAGCTCTGTTTTTAATTGGTATTAGGTCAGAGACGGCAGAGAGGGAACATGAGCTCATGAAAGGAACGGGACGCATCTTTTGTCCCCTCGTCTTTTGTCTTGTCCCAGCCGAGAAACGGGATACACTGTGTTCTGCCAACGAGCTGTCAGCGGCAATTACGGTTTACACTGCCTCCTCGGAGCCCTATCCTTGTGCCTTTTGACACGGGGCTCCGCAGTGCCAAACACCAAAAATATACCCAATATGAAATGGTGCACCTGTTACTCTGTATGCATAGTAGCTGCAGAGCAACTGTCATCTCACACGCTGTGGGTGTTTGTTGTTATAAGGCATTAAGGCCCAGCTACTGAGGCTTTACAGTTGCATCACAAGTCTCCTAGCAACCGCGTGTGGACGTCCACTGTGTGCAAATAATCACTACATATGTGAAAAGTGGTGTGTGTTCCATAATTTATGCGTTGATCCATTTTTATACCTAATTATTGCTGTACTGGGTCACTGCAAGCAAGGCGCTGTGGCGTATCCCAGAATGCACTGGGCAAAAGACCTTTCACAGCTCAACTCGTGTGGTTAGAAATGCAGTTTTCTGCCATTGATGTCCAGGAGCTTTGGACCTTCCAATATGGCTGCCTTGGGTGTGTGTTACAACACCTTCTGCGTAGTGTTGTAGCTTGTAAAAGCATGCATTGATTGGTTAGTTTGTTTGTGTTATTGTGTGACTTTCGGATTCAAACTAACGTGGCGTCCACAGCAGTACATTGCTTAGCTTCCGTGCCGGTACTCCTGTCTGCTTCTCCAAACTGGGACCACGCCAACCACCATCTAAGTTACTGTATGTAACGTTAATACACTGACTATAAGGATGTATATATACTGAACATGTAGCAGCGTCATCATGCAGAAACCTATGTCAGGTCACGTGGAAAAATAGCATTTTAACGCTTAAACATTGACCAAAATTGTAATGTTTGGATTTGAATACATAAGGAACATCACTGGGAAGCTACAGAATGATTTAAAAACCTCAAAAGTAAAGGACCTGCCCTTAAATGAAGGTGCAGCTTATTCCCATACATCTGCTGTTTTTTTGAATAGTAGTTCTAAACTCGCACTCCTTAAATTATAAATGAGCTAGTAAATCACATAAAAATCTTTATCCAACAGTCACCGACATATTAAATTCATAAATCTGAGCTGCAGACACTGAAACAGCTTTGAAATGTTTTTGTGACTCAGTTCGCTCCTTTTGTTTTTTTGGTCTCTTCATTGCTCTACTGACCTCATGACTTTAATGGACGTACAACAGACACCCGCAGTCTAATTACCAATTCAAACTAATTTGTGATTTTATATCAAATGACGGCATTCGCGGAAAAGCACAAAGAAGCACTTACACCCCACGCCGAATTGCATTACCGCTGTGTTTTCCCGACTCTCCCGCCGTGAAAGGAGGGTCAGATGGTTGCTACCGACTGTTCACGGGACGCAATACTGTCGGCGGCTCACACAGGGGTCACCCATTCTCTTTTATCAGTCGCCGTGACGTCAGCCGGTGCCCTCGGGAAGCAAATTTGCGACCCAGAGGAAAAGGCTCTTCAAGGAGAGGCGTGTTTGATTAATCGTATTGTTCCTGTCTGGTTCACCTTGCTCGCTGGAGTCACCCTGGACGAAGCAGCCAGAACGGAAGTGCGCTGAATGTAATGAGGCCGGAGCATCCTTCCTCCCTTCCTCTCTGTCACTGTCTCTCTCTGTAAACCATGGCACACAGACGGACATCTCATTTCTCCCACATAACAAAGGCCTCTGTCAACACGCAGTCCGGCGTCGAGCTCGCTACGCCGCCTCGCTACACTGTCACAAAACTACACTCGGCAAACGCAGCAGCTCTCTCCGCCATTTAGCTCCCGCGCTTCTCCCCATTCACGGCGCCGATCACAACATGCATGTTCTCAACGAGCTGCATTAGCTCGCGTCGACTGACTCTCTGCCTGAGGCTAGCCGAGGCTATTTATAGCTCCCTGTCTCCCGATGCTTGCCCAGTGGGACCAAGAAGAGAGGAGGATGGAGAGGAGGAGAGGAAGAAGGAGAGAGGGAGGAGGGGGCTGCTGGGTATCTAGGCTACATTCAAGATTGATGGACCCTGTTGCCAAGGTGTAGGGCACTTGTGTTGCTTCATTACGTCGCTCTTTCTCGTGTGTTTGTACACACCTGTCCTCCCCTCCACGTGTCAGGTGTCAACCGCGCGGCCCGGGCTGAAAGCTCGCACGCTTTGTCAAACTAACCGCAGACAAAGACTCCACACTTAAAGTCGGAGATGTAAAGCTGCGACCAGCAATTTGCGCAAGCCACAGGTGTCATCACACGCCTCATTTACATCGCAAAACCCGGTCATTTGAATAGGCTCGTCAAGAGATATCAGCTATCATTGATGTGTTTGTTTTCTGTCTGTCCTCACCTTTTACATAAAGTCTGCACATGAGGGCGCGCACATTCGTCTCGTTTTCGAGGTCGCATATCTGGCGAGAGCGTTCAGGTAAATGAATGTGAGCAGGACCAAAACGTGACGAGTCCACACCCAGGTCCTCGCAGGGATTGGCGCACCGCGGGCGCAGCCATTCATGCAAGGTGGTGCGAGACGAATACGCGCGCATAATCAGCGCGCTGTGCATCCTCCAGCTTCATGGCTAATTAAGTGTGTGTGTGTGTGTATATGTGTGTGTGTGTGTGTGTGTGTGCCAGTCATGGTCCGGAGAGAATTCCAGAAATAGATCATGCACAGTGAGACGCTCGCCTGTTTTCCTCTCTTTTACTCCTCCAAAGGGATTTTACACGGGTTTTCATCTCCCATCCAACGGAATAATTGCATGTTTGCGCGCCTCAGATGTCTTTTAAGCCTCAGAATATATATAAATATATGGAGCAGGTGCTTATGATTGCTAAAAATACATGCATATATAGGGAAAGTGTGTGATGCATGTCCATCCTCTCCTCCCTTTTTTTTTGTTTTTCCTCTATCCTCATCATCCTCTCTCCCCTCCTTACCTCTGTCTTCCCCCCTCATCCTCCTCCTCCTCCTCCTCCTCCTCTTCCACCACCACCCCTCTCTGTCGCTCTGCTTTTTATAGCCATGTCTTCCCAGGGCTCGGCAGCTACAAAAGCCTTTTCATGTTGCCACTATAATTACAGCCTACACACTTGCACACACACACACCCACGGACACGCGTGCACACACACACACGCACAGGAGGAGAGGAGTGTGTCTTTGTGTCTGCATGTGTGTGTGTTCTCCGCATGTGCTGTTATACACAAAAGGGTGAGCTATTTTTACCTCTCTCCCTCCCTCTCCATCCCCCCCTCCTCCTCCTCCTCATCCCTCTCTGCTGCTGCTGCCAGCCACATTTGCTATGCTGAGCACAGGCAGCATCAGTCGAGCCCCAACATCCCTCCTCTCTCTCCCTCTCTCTCGCACACTGAACTCACACACAGGAGCTTGATGAAGGCTGCTCCCTCGGCGATTTCATTTTAGAGCATCTCTGCGAAATTCACGGCTCTCTTTTCGCCGGGCATGGAGCGGGCGGCTGCTCAGGTGGCGGTAGCCGCGGCGTGGCACACGCTCGCAGCTTTGCAGATGACCTGAGAGCCCCCGCTCGCTTCGGACTGTGGTCTTATAACTGCCTGGTTTTGTCGCTGGAAGCTTGTCTCAATGTTGCGGACCATATTTGAAGCGGAGTGTGCTCTCTCTCCCACAGAGGGGATCCTGGGAAAGGAGCAGCCGCTGGAGGTTCTGAAGACATCGGCGCTCAACCACATCCCAACAGGTTGGACACCGTGTGTGTGTGCGTGTGTGTGTGTGTGTGTGTGTGCATGTAAACCAAAGCGTGTGTGTATGTGTGCACCTACGTGATTTCACTATTAACCACATCCTGTGCGACTTTGCATGCATACATGTAGGTGTTGCTCCAAGGATGTGATTGTTTCCTCACTTTAAAGGGTCTGTACGTTGCAGCTAGCTGTCTATTTAAGTGTTAAGTAGAGTTACTCCTTTTATTCATGCAGTGCCATTTTGTTGAATGGAAATCCAGCCGCCCCGAATGTGAGCTTATGTGAAATTGTTGTCGGTTGTCTCAGGAGGAATGGCTGCCAAAAATATACAGCAAATTGTGCATATCTTGGTGATGTGTTTGCTGCAAGTTCCCGAGGCAGGAACTGAGATAAAACAGCTACCAAAAATATTAAAAAAAAAAAAAATTGTTCTCTCCAAATCCCCATCTGCTGCAAGCACTCTGTCTCCTTCGCACAGTCAAAACATCACTACTGTATTTACTTCCTCCATACAAATCATAGGAGTGAGATGGAGCTGTGTGGAGGAGAGGAATGAAAGGGGGCACAGATGGAGATGAGGTAATCTGGAGCAGAAATGAGTCTGAGGTAATATATGCATAATGCATTATCTCATTCAATAATGAGAGATTAAATACTTCTGTGCATTTCGTTTAAAAACAAAACTGTAAATAGTAAAAGTGTGATTCATAATTTACTCCCCATGCTGCTCTTTGGTGTCTCTGGTGCCAGAGAGCAGCAGGAAGCAGGAAGCCAGCCTGTTGCTTTGGAAGAGCAAATAAATAACTTACTTTGACCCGAAGTATCTTCGCCGAAGCCTCCTCTCATGTTGTTGTTGGGGTTATGTTCTGCGTGTCCTCCGGCGAGGCTGATAAAATATTGAAATTCACTGGAGTGACTTCATCAGATATTCTGGAAATCTGTTGTCTTGGATACGGAGCTGATGGCAGCGTGTGTGACCCGGACCGTTTGGATGTGCACCTGTCTAAGAGCATTTACACTCTGCAGCCTCCTCGTAGAACATATAATCGTTGCATCGTTATAGTCTTAAATGCTTTGTCATCTAATCTTTCTGTAATCAGATCCTGGCAGATGCATTTGAGCACAGAGAGCGCACGGCGCTTTCTTTTGGGATGCAAAGCAACGGTCGCTGCACCTGCGGGGAGATTCATGACTCGAAGGAAAGTTTGGTTTCACACAAAGTAGTGCTGGATGTTTCAAATAACGGTGCTCATGATTTATTTAACCGTTAACTTGACCTCGTGACAAGGAAGGAAAGGCCGTAAAAGACTGTGTTTGAGCTTTTGAGCTTCTCAAATGTCAAGATTTTTCACTGGTTTGAGCTGCTGGTCGGACAGAATTTGAAGATGTCTCCTTTGGAATGTTTTTTTTGTTTTTAAAGATATTTTTTTGACATTTTTCACCTTTTAATGGACAGAGGGAAGTGTAGAAACAGACTGGAATAGGGATGAGATACAACAAAGGTCCCACAGCTGGAATCAATTCAGGGACGTTGAGGTTACGTGGTGTGTGCTGTAACCATTCGGCTACCACGGCGCTCCTGGGATGAGCATTTTTCACTGTTTTCTCACATTGCGTTGACTCAAAAAATGTACAGCAGATTAAAAGATGTTTCTCAACCAGTGCAATGCGGTAAATCCGCATTCAAATTTCCCACATGACAACTCTGCATACGGGGTCCAGTGCGAATTATCTGCATTTAGTACACGGCTGTGTTGAATACTCGATTCCGGTTAATTGGTTCTTTATAACAGACCGTTGCTATGTAGGGGAGCGTTCATAAGAACCCACAAAATCTGTTTTCCGTGAAATTTTTTGGAAACAAAAACCCGTGCTTGGTGTGAAACGGCTTTAAATGATCAATTAGTCTACTGATAATGTTCTTGATTGATCGTTAATTGATAAATGCTCTTTGGGGTAAGTCTACAAAATGTCCTTAAAGCCAAAGTCTTCAAATTGTTTTGTTTTTGTCCAACATTCCAAAACCAAAGCTGGAACACGGGAATGTTTGGATGTGTAATGTGGTATGAAGATGGGGCATATTTAATCTGAAATCTTCATCTGTCTGCATGGATTGAAGATGTGTGCAACCAGTTGCTGGTCCACGGGGCTCAGCTCTCACAAAGGTCAAGCTTAAAATACCAGTACACATACTCATAAACCTGAACGCGTCCCTGCATGTACTGCACCTCAACCTCCACACGTCGTCCTCCCCTTGTGTCTCTGCATTCACCCGCCTCTTAAGCTGCGGCGCTGCAGACCGTTGCATGATGTCACCGAGACCGCGACAAGTCGGCGCTTGCTTTTGGCAGAACGAGCCTCGCTGCACCTCTACACGTCCCTCCTGTTCCTTTCCCTTCCCTGTCAGAGTCTCGTTCCTTAAGAGGTCACAGTGATCACAATCAGCCTTTTGCTGGATTATCATCTCCAGGAGTTTTGCACCGAGGCAAAACTCCTAATTCACAGCAGCTGAGAGAGTCAGCGGGAGAAAGTAACGTGGGCGTATGTTCACGCAACCCACCCTCAGAGACCAATCAGTAATCCAACCGCAGCTATTTTCCACCATCAACAGATGTGCTACTTGTTGCCTCTCATCTCACCCTGCTGCTAAATTCACCGTGAAACCCCGCACAGAATATCTCCTCTTCTTTGGCTTTTAAAAAAAAAGAAAGAAACAGATCTCCCGCTCTAAACAGCTCCACTCGGCTCAGTATGACATCTATTAAGCCTAACGAGTGTGGAGCTCAGGCGGTCGGACCGTGGGATACACACTCGGCGAACCGAGACTCAAATCAGAGACGCCAGCCCTCTGCATTGTCTGGTATAAATAGATCTGCAATTGGAGCCAGAAGAGTTGTGGAGTGCGCCCGAGGGGTTGTAAACAGATTGTGATTTGTTGCGGGGAGATGGAGGGAAGAAAGGTGGGAGGGAGCCGCTGAACAGGGAAGGACGAAGGGAAGTAGGGCCGGAGGATAGGGCACACTACCAACCTTGAGACCTCAAAAATAATAGGGAGGTTTTCAAAGCCAAAGTGGGGAAAATTAGAGTTTCAGAGACTTTTTTCCTGCATTCTGGTGACTTTTAAAGAATAAAAACAACAAAATAATAAGTACACTGCAACAGCATTTCTTGTTAAATTGGCCTACTTTTAATTTTACTTTTAATTCTCGGGAAAGAAAGCTGAATCATTTGCCCCTCTGGCGTGAACTTACAAGGCTAGTATTCATCAGTTTTCATTCATTCATTCATTCCTTTGAGTATTTCTTTCTTAGTACTCTCCATTTTCCTCTCCTTCTCTAACTCATTGAAGGATTTTTCAGACACAACGTGACAACGGCACCACTGCACTCTGAAACCCACTATTTCCATTGGCTTACGCCACGACGGCTTTGCTGTGATGCTGTGATGCTGCGATGTGCGGCGAGCGCAGCTCAAACCGCGCCGCAGTGTTGCAAGTAGCTTTTTCCTCCGCCGGGAAAAGACATTTGATGTAGCTCTGTTGCTGTCCGGGTGGAAACAGTAGGGTTTATACACACTGTACAGAAACAGAAACATGTTGAGATAACAAAATGTAAAAAAAAAAAGGTGAGAAATATTGCTATAAATCGAGAGAAATGTGACCCTGGGAGGAAACTGGGAGAATCGGGAGGGTTGGCGAGTATGGGGAGGAAGGAAGGTTCAGCTGAAGATTGAACAAGCTTCCAAAGAGTGGTAGTAACGTCACAAATGCACAGTGGCGGAGAGGCAATTTTTGCGCTGAACTCCTGACTTTCTGTCGTGGAGATCCCCTCTCATGCTTAAAAAATGTTCCTGAACTAAAGGAAACTTTTAAAAGCTCAAAGGAAAGAAGAGAATAGGAGCAGACGTGTGAGGTCTCCACTCTGCTTTAGAGAAAATACCTTCAGTTTGACAACCTGGAATTGAACTGCTGTTGATCCAGGTGAGCTTGTCAGTTGTGTAAGACTCATGGAAGCTCCCCCGCTCTCCCTCGAGACGGCACGTTTGTCTTTGTTTTGCCATATCGTCTCCTATCTGGCACACATCTGTAAACTGAGGTGCCCGTTTGACGTCACCGCTGCTGCACAAAGATGTGCTGATACCATGCTGGGTAGTTCAGTTTGTGTTGTGTGTTTTGACCATTGAACTTGATCTGTTATAGATTTATTTTCATTATTTATTTAATTAATCTCTTAATTATTTTCTCGATTACTTGATCAATTGTATTGTTAAAAAATGCATATTCAAATTGCTTAAATCTGTCCAGCTAACAGTTTTTTATAAATTAAGACAAGAATCTCTTGCATTTTTGCTTAAAAAAATACTTAATGGTTAATTTGTTATCAGAAATTAATATTTCTGTCGATTGATTAATGAAGTAAACAACTAACATTCACAGTTATTCTCATTTTAGCTGAGCCATCTATTGCAAAAAGTTTCCTTGAAATCTTCACAGCAAAAGATCTGCAGTTGTAAACCTTTGCATGACGGACTTTTCTTTATACGTTTTATATTTGCATAGAAGTAAAACAGATGTGACAGGACAGGAAATAAATGTTAACCAGTAAGTAAAACATGATTTAGCGAAATGCAAAGAAAGTAAATGATAATAAGAAACACACAAATTAACCAAATCAACAGACAAAACACACACACATAAAAACACAAATTCATGCACACACAAACAGAACGTTTGAATAAGAGACCTGTACAGTACTGGGATACAAGACTACAGACGCAACTAAAGCCTCTCTGCTGGAAAAAAAAAGCTGCACCTCGTTGCCCTTCTGTGTGCTGCATTAAACAATAAGAAATAATTTGTTTTAAAACTGTCATCTTTGTTGTGCTGTTGAGCCAAATATTATCACCAGAGAGGAAATTCCTTCACCGCGACAGCCCTAATTGTATCGATACACGGACATCAAGTATCTTAACAATCCGATGGCCCACCGACAGTCGCGCTATTCTGTGTTTCAGAGGTTGTAGTGGACTTGGTCTTAACGCCAGAGTGAAACTACTGGTTTCATATGAAACTGGAAAACCTAAAGAATCCATTGGTGCCAACCATGTCATGTTAGGTTTTTGGGAATAACGCTAAATAACACTCCAAAGTAGCGAGGAAAAACTAGCATGGCGAAGGGATCCCTTGACCTCTGACCCCAAGATATGTGAATGAAAACTCTGAGAGTGAAAACTGTATCTTATTAAATAAAACAGAGGTGGACAAACTGCATCATTTGCAGTTGAAAAAAGGTAATAAATCACAATATATCTTATCGCAAAACGTTTAAAATCGCATTAAGATCGTATCATGACTTAAGTATCGTGATAATATCATATCATGGGGCCTCTGATGATTCCCTCTCCTAGAATCAAGACATAGTTGTTTCTGAAAAGAAACAATAACAAACATGTATCTAATACTAATCCCTAATTTGATTATGATCCTCTCCAGTATTTGAATATGTGGGGATGTCCTTACTCGGCTTCGCCTGAAACCATCTTGTGGTTTTATTTGTTTGGGAAATGCAGGCAAATTCCAGGCCAGGAATCTGAGTATTATAGCACACGAGAGAGACAGAGAGGGAGATGGTTATTATGAGTGGAAGGAGGGGGGGGGCATGCAGCTGAATGGGACGCCTGGCAGATATTTGATGCACTACAACCGGCGTGGAGGGTTTTCCTCGGCCTCAGAAGCGAGGAGAGCAGGTCGAGCGGGGAGAAGAGCAGAGAGGGTGAAGAGAGAGAGAGAGAGTGTGTGTGTGTGTGTGTGTGTGTGACGTTGGTTCCTGGAAAAGCAGAGGGCTGCAGAATAAACAGGCTGCATGCCTGAGACTGCCCTGTGATGTCACCACTGGGCAAACGAGGGACGAGGGGAGGAGAGTGAAGAGAGAGAGAGAGAGAGGAGTGAGAGAGTGAGAGAGAGACGCCCATCAGGTTAAACAGGAGAGCAGAGAGTGACGGAGGTGAAGAGCAAGAGAGGAGCAGGAAAAGGGAGTCATCCCCTGTAGCAGACTGAAGGAGGAAAGGGAGGAGGAGAGGAAGAGGAGGAGAGCACTGATGGGTACGTTTAACGACGCCACCTCTCTCTTCTTTTCTCCTCTCTTTTGTGCGGCGAGCAATTAGCGCTGGCGGTGTGACAGAGATGCCTTGCGAGGTGTGTTTGTGCATTTTGCGTCACCATCACCATCACCATCACCATCAATAAAGCGCGCAAGGCTGTTTGTGTTTGTGTCGGAGACTCGATATCCGTAGAGGAACATTTTGTACGAGGAGAGTGTGTGTGTGTGTGCGTGTGTGTGAGAGAGTTATGGATTTGCATTCGCCAAGATTGGAGCTTTGACAAGTGCAGTTTTTCTGTCACAATCATGTCCTCGCTTTCTGTCCTTTTCTATCATCTCTGACGCAAAATGATCTGTTAAAACTAATATTAGATAAGAAAAAAGGACCAAAGAAATGGCTTTTTTCCCAGCTGGACGTCAGCAGTCACAGTGCATGTTTACCTTTGACGTCAGCGTGAAGACCTTAATGTGGAGTCCTTGTTACTTCCAGCCTACATTGACTCAAACTGCAGTGTGACTCACACAGATCAAGGTAAAATGGTGACATAACTGCAGGAAGTTAGTGAGAACTTTAAAAAATTCTAAATGTCACTGTAAATGCAAAGTTTTTTTCGCGCTGTGATGCAAACTTTCTCCACAGAGTGATTCACGCCTGTAGGAGTTGGTCTCCACTAACAAGCCCCCTCTCTACTTCCCTTCCCGTCTCATCAACTGCCAAACTGTAGCCGCCGTCGCCTCTAAAAACGAGCAGGGGCCAGAGAACAGCCAGAAAACCGAGGGCGTCATGCATTTAATTAAATATCGGGTACCTTGTTAGTCAGATTCACAAATAGCAAAACACTTGAAGCTCCTGTTCGTGGAAGGAAGTTAATAGTGGAAAAAAGAAGGACGTAACAAAGGGGAATGAAAGAAGGCATCTTAGGCCGGGGAAATGTCAAACCTCATGTCCTGCGGGTTGAGGCTAATTTTCACTTTGGACGCATTGTAAGCAGATTAGACTGTGTCGACTCACATGTTGTTGTCATCCCCCTGCATGACAACAAAGGGGAGATTTGTCAAGTAATTAATACTCTTATCAACATGGGAGTGGGCAAATATGCTGCTACATGCAAATATATGTCTATATTTATTGTTGGAAATCAATTAACAACATAAAACAATGACAGATATTGTCGAGAAACCCTCACAGGTACTGCATTTAGCATAAAAATATGCTCAAATCATAACATGACAAACTGCAGCCCAAAAGGCAACAACAGCTGTCAGTGTGTCAGTGTGCTGACTTGACTATGACTTGCCCCAAACTGCATGTGATTATCATAAAGTGGGCATGTCTGTAAAGGAGAGGGACTCATAGAACCCATTTTCATTCACATATCTTGAGGTCAGAGGTCAAGGGACCCTTTTGAAAATGGCCATGGCAGTTTTTCCTCGCCAAAATTTTGCGCAAGTTTGGAGCGTTATTTTGCCTCTTTTGCGACAAACTAGTATGACATGGTTGGTATCAATTGATTCCTCAGGTTTTTTTTAGTTCCATATGATACCAGTATTTTCACTCTAGCCTTAAAACTGAACCCGCTGCAAACCCGGTAAAATCGCAAGTTGTGTTAATGCGTTAAAGAAATGAGTGGCGTCAAAACGAATTTGCATCAACATGTTATTATCGCTCGACAGCCCAAGTTTACATGCTTTAATGTTCAAAAAACGATTTACTTTTCTCATAAAGCTGCAGCAGCTCTTTTCACCTTCTGTCTGAAATGCTCTGTTTAAGCTCCTGCCCCGCCCCGCCCCCAAAAAGACCCAGTCTGCTCTGATTGGTCAGCTGGTCCACTCTGTTGTGAATGGTCAACCGATTCAAAATCATCTGACTCCGCTCCAGCTCCGCTCTAACTAGCTTTGTTGGAGGGCGTACCAAACTAGCCGCTAGGCAGGTATTATGCAAAAATGTGTGACATGGTGACATCACCACATTACGGGAGAAAAGGAGGGACTTCAAGCAAAGCGTTTCAGGCAGTTCAGGAGCAGCGTTTCTCCCTTTGGCATGGACTTTGGGGCTTGTAACTTTGCAGACATTTTACAGGCACGAAAAACGATATAACACACTAAAGGAAAGGGAAAAAGCATAATAGGTCCTCTTTAAAGGCGAGTGAAGATGTTTGGATGCACAGTTATAGTTCGTCTGCTCTTTAAAGGATCTTCTATGGATGCTTTACGGCTTTATTTTTCAAACGTGGCACGTCTCGGAGAGTGATGTATCGTAGATCTAGTCGGGGCCCAACAGATGCAGGATGCTTGGTCCCGTCTCAACATTTGAAAATGAAAAGATATCAGAGATATCAGCAATTTTCCAATAAAGATGCTTCTAGGAAGAGAGATGTGTCTGTTTCTTGTCAGTTTGTCATAGCGGGCCTGAGTGGCTATTTGACAAGTGTATTTATGATCATTGAAGGCTCCTTAAAAGCACTTTCACACATCAATTTGTGTGATTCAGTCCAAGGATTGAGTGCAAGTGTGCCATCGTAAAAATAATCATGAGAAATCTCTCCAGGTTTTAGGCGTACTGGATAATGCTCGCTGTGTATTTTCTGCGTTTGTTTGGGCGTGCGTGTGGCTCCCTAACGCCGCCGTTAAGTGTGCCTGTGATGGCGTGTTTGCCTCTTTATTAACACAAAGTTCCAGGCAAGTATCTCTGGCTTTCGCCGCGCTCTCTGTAAACATGTAGGGCAAATAATCAGCCAATCGGCTCCTATTTATTCAGATTTAATGGGGAGGAAACGGCGTGATTGGAAGGCTTCCTGTGCAGTGATTTGTGGGTGGCTGGACCCGGCTCAAGGTCTGGGGTCAATGCAATCTTTGTCAGATGTCGCCGGGTGCTTCGCGTGTAGCTGCAGCATCAGTCATGGGTCTTGTATGTGTTTTCATTCGCTGCTGATGTGAAGCTTTATTGATTCCCGGGGGAAGATTATGTCATCACAAAGAGGTCAGAGGTCAGGGTTTTGAAAAACACTCCAAAAACGGAAGATGATCGCTACACAAGCTGATACGGATTGATTACTTTTGACAAAGATTTAGACAAATAACAGTCAATACTTCTCAATTCCAGGCATCTATTATGTTGCACACGGCTATAAAGGGTCTGCTAATTAGATTTACCACTCCGATATCGCTGTTTTGTGTGTTTCGTTAAGCGTATCGGCTACATTTTGATAGCAGTTTTTAATCCTTATACTGTCAATTGAACGCATATTTTAAAACAGACGTGCACACCATGTGTTTCTGTATGCAACGACTGTATCTCCTTTATTAAAGTTGCAGAAAAGAAGCTGAAAATTAGAGAACTTATTAATTAAAACCACAAAGCTTTGAGTCACTTTGATGCTTCAGAGTTTGATGCTGCTGCCAGATATATCGCTGCTGTTGGGTGCCAACAGGTATCTTTTTATCTCTGCATCCCCGAGCAGGTACATTAAATATCACTTTTGAAGAGCTTTGATTTAATCCCATTCAGCTGCACAATGTCTCTCCTCGCAGTTGTGGCTAACTGTGGCTTGTAGAATCAGCAATTCTTTGCTTTACAGTAGTGAGTCCGAGGGTTGATCCAACATTTGAAGAACAGCTGTATGATTGCAACTCCGTCTCCTTTCCAGTGGACATCAACTCGGCGCTGCCCCTGCGTCTCCCTCCGGCCGCCATCCCCATGGACCTGCGCGTGGACCATCACCAGCAGCAGCAGCAGCAGCAGCAGCAGCAGGTGTCCTCGCTCTCCCCGCCCGGCCAGCAGTCGTCCGGCGGCGGCGTGGTGGGGTCGTCGTTGCGCGAGCAGCAGCTGCAGCAGGAGCTGCTGACCCTGAAGCAGAAGCAGCAGATCCAGCGGCAGATCCTCATCGCCGAGTTCCAGCGGCAGCACGAGCAGCTGTCCCGCCAGCACGAGGCCCAGCTCCAGGAGCACATTAAGGTATTTTCTGAAGGGTTAATTTGGCCTTTATTTACCAGAAAAGTAGCATCATCCATCATTAAAGCCAACAGCAGCCAACATAAACCGCTGTACAACAGTAGGATTTTATTTAACACACAGCAGCAGCAGACTCGCAGCCCGAACCTATTTAAAACTAAACAAAGCAGAGCTCTTGATTTAGTCCGCCGCGGGATTCTTCATTAACAGACTGAACTCACCAGCAGCTCCGTCAGCTTTAAATCACGCTGCTGCGAGTACAGAGGGAGAACAACTTCAGGGATGGATAACAGCGATGTTTAGATCCAGGAAAAAGTGGGACTTTTGTAGCGCTGGTGGTGCGTTACATAACTAAACACAGCCTCACCTTAAATATCCTGTATGTCCATGTAGCAGATAGAAGCTATACGTCATCATATCGTAGTGACCTGGAAACACAAAGTGAATCTAGATCAGCCCGCCCACTCTGTGGAGCTCTAATACATCAGGGCCCCGCTGAGCTCCTGTGGGGCTGAAATGTCATATAAAGATATTCCTGTGTTTGTTCTGTTTTAGAATATTATTCCTGCCGTAATATGAATTGTAATACACGCAGATTCACTTGTTTTCATCGGGACTTCGTAGTAGTGAAATGTCTAAAAATGGATTGAGGGGGCAGGAGATTAGATCGCAACGTGTAGGATTACATTAGTTTGAGTTTAATGATTTTAACTCCTCACGTGCAACTTGATTCATACTGGACGGCTTTCTTTTATTCCTTTCTTTCTCATGTGCTTCCTTCTACCATCCTGTCTTCCTTCTTTCCTCTCTTCCTTCCTTACTGTCTTTCTGTATTCCTTCTTTCTTCCCTTCCTTCCTCCTACTCCTTTACTTCTGTCCTCTCTTCCTGTCTTCCCTCTTGATGTTTCTTTTCCTACATTACTTCCTGTCTACTTGTTTTCCTTCTTTCCTCTCTTTCTTCCTTCTCTCCTCCCTTCCTTTCTTCCTATTCCTACCTGCCCTTCATTTTCCCTTCCTTTCCTCCTGTTTTCCTTCTTTCTTCACTTACTTCTTTCCTCTCTTCCACCCTTCTTGTTTTTAATGTTTATCTTCCTTCCTGTCCTTTTCTTCCTTCTCTTTCGTCCTTCCTGTCCTTCATTTTCCCCTCCCTCTCCTACTCATTTACTTCTTTCATCTCTTCCTTCCTTACTGCCTTTCTCTCCTCCCTTCTTTCCTGTCTCCTTTCTTTCTTATCTTCCATCTCCTCTTCCTTCATTTCTTCCTGTCTTCTTTCTTCTCTTTCCCCTTCTTGTTTTCTTTCTTTCCTCTCTTCCTTCATTCTCGCCTCCCTTCCTTTCTTACTCTCTTCCTGTCTTTTCCTTCCTTCTCTTCCCTCCTTCTGTCTTTCCTCTCACCCTTCTTTCCTGTCTTTCTGTATTCCTTCTTTCTTCACTTCCTTCCTTCTTTTCCTTCTCATACACTTTTACTTCTTTCCTCTCCTTTCCTCCCTTTCTGTCTTTTTTCTTGCCTCATTTTTTTTCTGCCCTTCTAGTTTTCATTCTCTCCTTCCTTCCTGTCGTTTACTTCCTTCTCTTCCCTCTTTCCTGTCCTTAATTTTTTTCCTTACTTTCCTCCTGTTTTCCTTCTTTCTTCAGTTCCTTCCTCCCTCTCCTACTCCTTTACTTCTTTGCTCTATTCCTTCCTTACTGCCTTTCTCTCCTCCCTTCTTTCCTGTCTCCTTTCTTTCTCATCTTCCATCTCCTCCTCCTTCTTTCTTCCTGTCACCCTTCTTTGTCTTCTCTTACTGTCATCTTTCTCCCTTGCTTTCCTGTTTCTTTCCTTCCTGACTTCCTCTTGTCCTCCTTTCCACTCACCCCTTCCTTCCTCTTCTTCTCTTTGTCCTCTCCTAATGAAAAAGCCTTGTTGCAGATGCTCCAGGCACATCTCACATTGTCCCCCCCCGCAGGTCAACATGGACTCTAGTATCTTGTCCTCTCGTCGGGTCGTCCTGTGATGATGACTGCTGCTGTCTGAAGGGCCGTCTGCCCTGCGGTGGGGCTGCAGGACCTCCTCAGGTGGAGGCCGCTGACGCACAGCCGGAGCAGGGCGGCCCGGCCTCAATCAGCCCCATTCACACACACAAACATTAAAACACACACGCAGTCACACGCATGCCCAGTGTGCTTCCACATTAGGGGCAGCCACACAAACACACACACACTTATGAATGTCTGCAAACACACACATTACTTGGGAACCCTCATAAAGTGATCGCAGTATCTGGTCTGTTGAGCCACAGGGGTTTTGTGTGTGTGTTTGTGTGGGTGTGTGTGGGTGGGGAGGTTACTTTGAGCCTTCCCACCCACTCAATCCCCCGATCCCCACCGTTGATTGAGAGGCTCCGAGCTGGACGCGGGCCAGAGATCCGATGTGCTTTTCTCACGAGCACCGCCTCGCCTTCCCCCCTCACCTTCAGCCACCGCTCATTTATTCACCGACTCGTCTCAAACATTTGATTCGCCCTCACGGTAAACAGAAGAGCACGTCCCGGCTACTGAGCGTCTATTTACCGTGTTTAAAAAAAGTTGATTACGCGCAGTTACAGTAAACTGATCAAATATTGCCGTTGGGGCGCGTGATGATAAGAGGAAGAGGAGGGCAGAGTGTCGGCTCCTTGGCACGTCAGAAAGAGGTCATTATGGAGCTGGCTGAGTGCAAGCGCAGACAGCTTGCCTATTTATTGTATATTACAGAGACATTAAAGAGTAATTGGGACTCTGGAAGTCGAAGAAATATATTCGAAGCAGCTTTCAGTGTGCATTTGTAGCATCTAATTGATGCTCTTATCCACAGTGACTCACCGGGTCTCATTCAAGGACACTTCAGTGAGGCGAAGAGGTGTTTGTGAGCACATTTGGGCTTTTATTTTTGACCTTTTCTGTTACAGGAGAAACCGAGCCACAGTCAGGTCTGTTCCTTCAGGCCTGAGGTCGGCAGATTTTTACATTTAAAGCCCCTAACAGATGCTCTTCTCTCTCTTTTCTGGAGCGACGAGGAAGTGAGCAGATTGGATTATGTGCCCTGCTAAAGCCTCATCCCCAGTTAAATTGTTTATATTTATTTAAAGGCCCGAGGTTCTTATAGAATTGCAAAGGTTTTATTTTATAGCTTCAAACAGCTGTCGGACTTAATTATTTCAGATGGCAATTTACCAGGAGTGGAATGTAAATAGATGTTTAAAGACGAGAATGCACTGGATTAATTAGATCAGAAAACAACGATGAAGTGATCTTATGAAGTCGAAGTTTTTTCGCTGACACGACATGTGATGTTTCCTCCTGCAGCAGCAACAGGAGCTGCTGGCATTGAAGCACCAGCAGGAACTGCTGGAGCACCAGAGGAAGATGGAGAACCACCGTCTGGAGCAGGAGCTGGAGAAGCAGCAGAGGGAGCAGAAACTGCTGCTGCTCAAGAACAAGGAGAGGGGGCAAGAGAGTGAGTAGCACGTCGGCCTAAATCCGGGTTTATTTCACTACAATGACCCACTAGCTGTACATTATCCTGCTTATTACACGGCTACGTACTTAAGAAATCAATAATTTGACTCCGACATTTGAGTCCCGACATCAGAACTGCGTCCATAGCAACGGTCTGTTATACATAGCAACGGTCTGATATAAAGAAATAACAGACCATAGAACGGCACAGTTGAAGATATGATAAATGATGGGGTTACAGCTGCTGATAGGGGTAAAAAAATAATAAATATATGTTGTATATGTATGATGGTACGTGTCCACAGGTGTCCACACAAGGCACCTGATTGGACGAACGCTTTCCCTCATGGTCTGCTGCTCCCAGCTTTCAAACCGGAACCAACATTCTTCTCTTATATTACGAAACTAGTTCACCGAAATGTGTTTCTGAAAACATGTTATGAAAAAAGCCACGCAGCTGCTGAATCTGTCTTCTTTATAGATCGACAGCAGATAGTTTAAACGTTTCTAGGGAGTTTCCAGAGACGGTGAGTCACGCCAGAAGTCCCCGATTTGCATAAAGTAGCCTAGACTTCAACTTAATGCAAATGAGGAGCGGCCAACGTGACGCCCCCGTCTCTCGAATCGAGCCGCCACGCTACCAGAATGCATTGCACGGCTGCTTACATATACAAGGAATGGAAGGCGTGGAAAGGACGGAGGCTGTGGACACGTACCATAAATATACTACACTTTACAATCAAATGAACATGTCACCGTTTCTGAAAGCTCTGAGTTTATGAATTGTGACGTGTTTGTTGACGTCAGAAATGGCGGAGGCCATGGAAGTACATTTTTTGCTACATAATAAGTTAATATATTGTAATTTTTAGCTGTATATTACGTAATTTTATAGTATGTCTGAGGAAAATGTTGATATTCCCAATTGCAAATGGAGTGTAAGTAGAATTGGGCCTTACAGTACTGAAACAAGATGGGAAATTGAGGAAATCCAAAGTTAAGTTTGTCCACCAGACATCCTTTAGAACAACTAGAAGCTGCTTTTTAGCTTCAAACAAAAACACATTTCTAGTTGAAATTCAAACAATATCTCACCGTCCATGCAGCACGTAGTCACACATCGCTACACAAAGAGAAATATATTGGAGAACAAGAGAAGAGCTTTTTTGTTGGTGAAATCACTGTAACAGGATTCACACCTCTTGTCAGAAATTGTGCACTAAAGTTATCAGGAAACCAGCTCCAGCGTGACCGTCAAGCATCACATTTTAAACCTGAATGTGTTAGTAAATGTTTATGGGACAAAAAGTTTAGTCTGCCAGAGTCTGAACAGCTTAGCAAGAACTCTTCATTCAAACCGCTCCATGGTTGAAAGGACCATGTGTGTGTGTGTGTGTGTGTGTGTGTGTGTGTGTGTGTGTTTCCATTTTACTTGGAGAACCGGTGTATTTACCGTGGTAAACGAGCTGTATTAGCCGGTGGCCTTGGCGAGGGCTCAGCCAAGTTGTTACCGCTGCCTGCTGGATGTCTCTCAACAGTTCATTGAAAGCGAGTGGACGGGAGTCCTTGAGAGCAGTTTACACACTATATGGAGAGTGGTTACAGATCGAGGCTGCATCTGTGGGACAGACGCGGTGTGTTTGTGGCAGCAATGTCACTCTTATATATATATAAAGTCATTATGGGACGATGTCTGTTCTCATTATCAATTAATACGTTGATGATTTTGTTAATTGATTGATTAATCGTTTGGTCAGAACATAATGAAAAATGTCCTCAAAAAATAATAATAATAAAACAGAGAAAAGCAACACGGGAGAAGCTGAAACTCAGAGAATGTTTGGTTGAACTGTTATCAAAATAGTTGTTAAAACAATTAATCTATAATTAATCATTTTAAGGAGAAAAAAAAAGTCGAAATTCTTTGATTCCAGCTTCTTAAATGTGAATATTTTCCCCACAATGCATTGCGGCTCTTCAGACTGTCCAACGGCGGACTACGAGGCAGGCGGTTTAGATAATTAAAGTTTGGGTGAAATAATTACAAATGATGGCGAGTGGCGCGGAAGCTGATTGAGTATGTACTACGTTAGTTTGCCATTTTGAACACGGCCACGCTGTGCAGCCAATGGAAGTTCCTTTTTTTGGGTTTTGATTTATTTCAAACCACCTGAAGGGAAATAAAAACATGAAAACTGGGTGTTGTGTTAAACATGAACCTTGTGAGACATTTGAATCACTGCTGCCAGCTGCTCATGATAACTTGGCCTCTTTTTCACAGACCTTCTTGACAGTCGGTGTTTTTGCCAGTTGGCGTGTTTGTCTCAATTTCTTCTCTCCCTCCTCAGGTGCGGTGGCGAGTACTGAGGTGAAGATGCGGCTCCAGGAGTTTGTCCTAAACAAGAAGAAGGCCCTGGCCCAGCGGAGCCTCAACCAAGGAGGCCTCCATAACGACGCTCCCTACTGGTACCGGTGAGTTACACTTGAATAAATAGAGACGGAGTAGAAAAGTAGAAGGTTTAGAGCTGCACTCAGCTTTAACTCTACATCTCACATTGATAAGCTGGAAAACAACTAGAGCGTCATGGCTGTCGTTTGTGAGCAGCAGACTACAGTAGACTGCAGATCATTACGGGTTTGGATGGTATTTCTCTCTCTGACTGCAGCTGAATTATGTATTGGATTGTGTCTTAATCTATCAACGAGCTTCCCCTCTTCCTCACCTGTCACACTGTGCGAGCCTGACTGAGAGACAGATCAAGCAAGGTTATGAAACAATACACATGCGCACTCACACACACGAGAGCAGGATATTGGAAGCTGATGATAGGGGGCTCTTACGCCGAAGGCTCGGCCTTGAATGTTTATTGTAGCATCTCTGGAGCTCTTTGCAGGTGTGTACACTTGCTGTTTCCTCTTTGTTCAACGTGCAACGTGCTTTCATTGTCTGAGTAGCATGGAAACACGGTTATGAAAACCAATTTATATTGGTCACGTATATTATTTCCTACTTTTGCCGTTTTTTGGAAGTTATCTAAATGAAATACTCCATCTCTTTTAGTGTTTGTACCGCTTGTCTAATGGGAGGGATTATTGGTCTCTCTGGTTTGTAGCGGTGGAAGAAGTGTTCAGATTGTTTACTTAAAGTTACTGCAAGGAACTTTTAACTGGTTATGAAACAGTCTCAATTTGATGCAATGTAAAAATACTTCATTAGAAGTTAGCATCATTTTAGAAGCTGTTTATATGTTTATATTATTTATGTTTATATGAGAGGAGAAATACAATTTTTGATCAGAATCAGAAATACTTTAAATACGTTACAGTTGCTCTTATATAAACATAAAGAAACAAAATGAGAAATAAAGGAGTTTGTAACGTGTTAATTATGTACATAATGCAACAATATATAACACAATATATGTGGAGAAATATAAGTAAATAATAAAAATATGAGAATATAAGAAATATGTGCATTAAGACATGCAATATATGACATCTAACCACAGTGCAAATAAGTAAATATACAGTGGGATTGAACAAGTGTGTTAAACATGAATGCAATAATGGTATAACTAAGAATTAAATATGAATATTTCTTGAAATGTACACTATACATGCAGTATTAATGAGTATAAAGCAGCATGACTTTTAAATAGTCAAGTACCTCAAAGTTGTACAGCACAATACAGCTGCACAATATGAGGAAAATATGCAATAACGTTGTTGAATATCACGCTAACGATGTTGCTTGAGAGAAATAAACTGATATTAAAGAGTATGCGGTTCAGTCTTTCCGTTTACTGCTGGTTATAAAATACAACAAATTGCTTGTTGAATTTAAAAAAAAAAATAAAGGAAATTATTTCCAAACTTTTTTTATTGAACAAACTTGCACCAATAAAAACACATTTTTAAAGTGCAGTTTTCTACCGATACTGTATTTCAACTAACTCATTGTGTTTATCGGGCAAGTTGACATCACGATGATGATAAAAAAAAACATTATATTGTGCAACCCTACAGTAAAAAGTGCAGTAAATGTACTTTCCACTGCTGCTGGTTTATAACATCACCTGACACAACCCTGAAATATTAGAACATCGTAGTGGAGCGCTGGATATCATTTCCAGATTATTTTCTCCATGATTTCATTTGGCACAACTAAAACCATAAAATGCAAATACATAACCAAACAGGGTTGCGTAATCTTGATGTGTGACCTAATGAAACACCCACAGGCGTTTACTTCCAACAGCTCAAAGTGATCCAAACTTTCTCTTTCTATATCTGCCGGTGTCTATGCCTTTCTCTCTCTCTACTCGTCGGACTCACCGGCCCCCTCAGTTCTGGACGAGATGAGTGTGTACATCCGCTTGTCAGGAACATGCATTTGGTCCGACGCCAACTCGGGCTTAACTTTGCCTGCAAACACCACCTTGTTCTGTAGGCAGGGAACAGATGGCGGCACATGTCTGCAGCCTTGCCAAGGGATTTGCATGATGCGTTAATCATACAGATCTTTGACAGCCATGAAGTTAGTTACTTTGTTCGGATTACTTGTTCGGTCACGTGTCCGCTAAGTTTCTCTTGTGTTTCCATTTGATAGAAAAACCCAGCACAGCTCTCTGGACCAGAGCTCGCCTCCACAGACCGGTGTGTCCGCCTACAACCACCCTGTGCTGGGCGTCTACAACCCCCGGGATGACTTCCCACTGCGAAAGACCGGTACGCAACACACACACGCTTACACAGCTGTCTCACATTCAGAGAGGATTACACACAACTGTAACGTCCAGTACCGGAGCTGCCATGCAGACTCCCGTCTAGCATAATTCATATGGCATCAGAGCTCGGCACCATTAATCACATCCACATTAGGCTGTCAGGGTCTCCCAGCGTACCCCACATGAGAGTGTTACAGAGAGTAGGTGGTTCAACAGTTCAACAAAGCGAGAGAGCATTTTAGCACCTGACGTTTTATTAGTTTTTAGTAGTTTCTTATCCTCAGGGGTTGTTTTACATCAGCTGTTGTTCAGCAACGTCTTAATAAACTTGATCTTGACACTAATAATTACATATCTGTATCAAAATTGCTCTTTTATCGAAGAGTTTAGCAAGCAGTATCTATTAGGGCTGTCAAAATTAACGCGATAATAACATGTTAACGCAAATTCGTTTTAACGTCACTAAATTCTTTAACGCAACTTGTGATTTTTGGGTTGTAGTGGACTCAGTTTTTAAAGCTAGAGTGAAGATACTGGCATCATATGAAACTAGAAAACCTAACGAATCCATTGGTACCAACCATGTAAATAACGCTCCAAGCGTGTGCTAAATTTTGGAGAGGAAAAACTGTCATGGCCATTTTCAAAGGGGTCCCTTGACCTCTGACCTCAAGATATGTGAATGTAAATGGGTTCTATGGGTACCCACGAATCTCCCCTTTACAGACATGCCCACTTTATGATAATCACATGCAGTTTGGGGCAAGTCATAGTTAAGTCAGCACACTGACACACTGACAGCTGTTGTTGCCTGTTGGGCTGCAGTTTGCCATATTATGATTGGAGCATATTGTGTTATGCTAAATGCAGTACCTGTGAGGGTTTCTTGTCATTGTTTTGTGTTGTTAATTGATTTACAATAATAAATATATACATACATTAGCATAAAGCAGCATATTTGTCCACTTCCATGTTGATAAGAGTATTAAAGACTTGTCAAATCTCCCTTTAAGGTACATTTTGAACAGATAATACTTGAGAATTAAAAAAAAATAATTTGCAATTAATGGAGATTGAATATATCAATTGACAGCCCTAGTATATATTTCCGATTTTAGTTTGTCAGTGACAGTCAGCAGCATTCCGATGCTTGCTGTTGTACTATGTTGTGTTGCCGGACCTTCCTGCTGCCTTTAATTCGTTCGATGATTGCATATTAAAACTAACTGGCTCTGACAGGTCCTACGTGACGGCGGTGTCAATTGGGAATCATCTACTCTAGCAGCGCAACAATTACTTTTGGGGTTCCCCAGGGCTCTATTCTGGGCCCTTTTTATTGTTTTCAATCTGCATGATACTTCTGATCTGGGTCAAGTAATTAACATCTGCAATATTTCTTTTCACTGTTATGCTGATGAGACACACAGGAACCCTATCAGACCTCTCCTCTGATAAAACCTTTGGGCTTAAAACAAATGTAAGCGTTGATCTGCGTCCATCGGGTTTATGCTACAAAAAGGAAATCTTTCATGTTTTTTTTCATGGCACACACAAACCATTATTCATGTCTTTGTGGCCATTTATTTAACTCATTATTTGTTGGACTGATCTCTTTCAGCGTGTTAAAAATGCAGTTAACACATTTTAACCAATTTCTGGTCATAAAGAGGCCATAAATCCTTGATTTAAATTTCACAAAACATTTTAGCAACAGCCATTTGGGCACTCAGGAGCCTCGGTAAGAATAAGTCAATTTCTTTAATTTCTAATTTTATTCATGTTTGTTTTACGCCCCAGCCATGTAAAAATATAATAATCTGCTTTATTTTCCAAGAAATGAACTGATCAGCTTCAAAAACACAGCAGGCAGGGTAATTACAACATCTGATTTTAAATTGGCTTTTACTTTAACTTTTATTGTTACTGTCCTTTATCTGTTGAGGACTTTGTAATCTTGTATGTATATTAGGGCTGTCAATTGATTAGAATATTTAATCGCAAATTAGTGGCACATTTTTATCTGTTCAAAATGTAATAAAAATGTAATAAAAAGGAAATGTGTGGGCAAATACGCATGCTTTATGCACATATATGTATATATTTATTATTGGAAATCAATTAACAACCCCAAACTGCATGTGATCATCATAAATTGGGCATATCTGTGAAGGGGAGACTCGTGGGTACCCATAGAACCCATCTTGAGGTCAGAGGTCAAGGGACCCCTTTGAAAATGGGTAGGACAGTTTTTCCAAAACCAAAATGTAGTGCACATTTGGGGCATTATTTAACCTCCTTTGTAACAAGCTACTATAACATGGTACCGATGGATTCCTCAGTTTTTTTTGTTTCATATGATATAAGTATCTTCACTCTGGCTTTAAAACTGAGCCCGCTACAACCTCCGAAACATCGATTGTGTTAATGCCTAAAAGAAATTAGTGGCGTTAAAAGAAATTTGTCTTAGCGCGTTAACATTGACAGCCCTACTATATATAAAAAGGTTATTAACAGAGTAGTGCAGTTGAGCTAGCAGCTGTACCACTGCATAGAGAGCACCATGTTTCCTTTTAAATGGGTGACAAATCTTGTCAAAAGTCATTAGAGCTGCTACGACGCTGCAGAACGCACCACTGGAATAAAGTTTCATGCGGCCGACAATATAAAGTCTTCATGCAGCGTTCAAAGCACAAAGTAAAACCAGCTGTTTGCAGTGTGTTTTTTGTCAGGTGTGTGTATGTGTACAGCTTTCTGTGTGTGTGTGTGTGTGTGTAAAGTGCGGTGGTGTAGCCGTGATGCAGCGGTCGTCTTACAGTGCAATTATTCACTTAGCACGGCGGCAGGCGGCTACAGCCAGCCCTGTTGACTCTGAGCCTTCGGGCTGCTGGCTACGGCAGCAGATAGACCACAGTTGACACTGGCCCACACAGCCGCATTCCTCCCTGGGAGAGGAGAAGAAGAAGAGAGGGAGGAAGAGAGGAGGAGAAACTTAAGAGTGAAAAGGGAGGGAAGTAGAACAGTGATAATCAGGAAGATGAGAGTGGAGAAGCTTTTTGGTGGCCTCATTAAAAGACCTCAAGACACTTTGCTTCGTGTCAAGAAAAACATTTGAGTCGGAGGATGAAGGGAGTGTTGGTTTATTTTTTAGACCAATAGAAGATGAGAGTGCGGAACATGGGAGTTGGATTTAAACTCCAGCAAGTGGCACAATGATGCCACACTCCCCAAAACTTGCTTCATGTAAAGAAAGGGAAAAAGTGTCAAGGTGGCAGTGAGTGAAAAGATCGTCCCTGGAGTGTCAGTTCGTCCCTTGATTTCTATAAGGCTGAGGATTGTGAGAGGAGGGAACCCGTGCCACCCTGATATTTGCCCACAGCGATGACGTGCTTTGCGGGGTTTACTTATGGTAATGCCAGCTCTGGAGAGGTTAGAGGCTCTTTTATATCACCGCCTGGCCATAAAGTAGAGGACTGGCACCCAGGGCTCCCAGCAACGGTCAAAGGAAGCAACAGCGCTCTTTTGTGCATCTCCTCGTTTACATTTTAGAAAGTTAGTGTAGCCAACAGTCTTATCCACAGCACAATGAGAACAGTACGACAACAGATGTAAAAATGGTTTATGATAGTAATTGGATACTGAGGCGGTGGTAGCAGAGTGAACACAGTAATGCTGTTCATACAGCATTCGTAGCTATACCTACGAAAAGTGCACTGTAATTTGTATTTATCCCACAAAATCAGTTTGAATTTAAGCCATGTTATTGTGAACAAGGAAGTATAAAGAGTGACAAATGCCTGAGGAAGTCGGGGTGGGTCAAAAAACAACAGTCTTTCGCCCAAGAGAACACTGTTTGTATGTTGAAACCAGAAGTCAACGTTGATTTATTTGTCACGTAACTTCCGTACTTAAGTAACACCACTTCGGAGTCATTTTAACCCATACGTTTACTTATTTGTCACGTAATTTCCATGCTTAAGTTACTCCATTTCCGTAGTTATTTTAACCAAAACCACGATCTTTTCTTGAACCTAACTGAGTAGTTTTGTTGCCTAAACCTAACCAAGTTGTTTCCTGTGAAGACGGAAGTTTATTTATTATTGTTGAAAAAAATAAGGTTTGATTTCATGTAAATCTTTTTTTTTTCTTTTGAAAATCTTCTTTAGTTGAACAAAAACCAATGTAGTGCCACATCCAATAATAACATAATGTTCCTGTCTTTTCACTGATGATGTTGTTTTTTGTAGCCTAACTGGGACAGCCAGTCCTTCACATGGACACAATAGCACATAGGCAGGCTGGTACTGCACAGTACACAGTAAACACAGCTCACCCGTGAATACAAAGCAACATGTCGCCGTCTGACTAGAGGATGTTGCTCACACACACGACCTTTAACCTCTGCTGTGAGGCCCATTTTAACATGGCGACAATGCTCCATCTGTGCATTGATATCATGTGTGAGTGTATGTGTCCATGTTTCCCTAAGGCCTGTAACAAAGCCTTTCATTTTCTATGACGTAGTTCAAACCAAATACCAGTGATCAGGTCATGTTGAGGCTATGCACTAGGTATATTTCCATTTATAAACTGCAATATACTGTATATCACGTAGTCTTACTTTCCTTGGAATTAGAATTTTCTTCCTTTAACACCACCTTGTATCTTAGCAGTTGCATTTCTGTCGGCACCACATTATGTTGTTTTCTCTTTAGTCCACTCAAAGAGCAGAGACAACCTCTTTTCACAGGTATTGACGTTTTCCCCATCGATTCTGCTTGGCTTTGATTGTACCTTTGATGATGTGGGGTGCTGTCATACTTTTATAATTTGTTTTCACCAAAAACCTAATTACTCTTCTTCAAAAGGCTAATTACTGTCCTTTTTTCTGGCGCAGCCCTTTTGCTTGGTTTCCCTTATTAACATACCATGTCCTCCGATTAAATTGGGACTAAACAAGTCCTGTCATTAGTTTTAGAGGCTCTAAATGAAATGTCGAATAGCTTTTGTGTTGTGATATCAAGGTTATGATATTCAGAGTTTCTTCTTTATTGAGTAAGTATTGAAACAAAATCACTTTAGAAAGTTTTGACTTTTATTTTACTCTCCAGTACAGAGTGGACAGACGGTGAATTCATAAAAAACTTTTCTATCAGCTTTAATTTTTGATTTTACAACATTTTACATTGGAAATGATTAACAAAAAAAAAAAAATATAAATATTATATAATATAACATAATTAAAAAAAAACAGAAGTTGAAAAAAGTATATAAATAATATAATAATATAATAATAAAAGGATATAATAATAAATTAGTTATATAACCAGTAATAATAATAATAATAATAATAATAATAACAATAACAATAATAATAATAATAATTAAAAAACAAAACAAAAAGTAATATAATATAAATATAATAAACTAATATATAGATCTCCATGTAATACACTAGGCAATGTGTTGCAATACAGTTAAGTTACATAAATTCCTGGGTTTTTCCCTAACATAATTGTGCCTTTAGATCGATTTAAAACCACGATTACAAACTACGCCACTCTTCTATGTTTTTAAATGTTGTTGTCTGGTTGTTTGTTTACTCATTCATTATTTTCTTGTATTTATTCTGTTTTAATTGTACTCTCGACATCATTCCTTGAGATTTAAATAAAGATTGAATGAAAAAAAAACTTAATTTTGACAAAATATTTAGTTATTGGCTTTGTTGGGCAGAAACGTCCATTATACCCCGTTGACCTAGATTTTGGTGTAATTTTCTTTTGCGCAAAACTTTCATCAGGGAGCCTCAGAAATGCTCGTTTGTAGTAAACTGGCTCCCACCAACATTAATTGGTTTGACTCCATCTGGACGGAGCTCTCCCTCCCACTTTGTGCTACTGTACCTTCACACTTCCTAGTTCACACTTCACTCTTTTCCACACATCTATTTTTACCTGACACTGTGAACAGGAACACGCGCTTGATGAATGTTTCCTAAAAGGATTTTTCGGGGGAAGTTAGCTCCAGGTAAAGTAGTGTTTCAGTGTTTGTATAGTAGCAGATTAATCGGGGTTGGTTGTGTTCCACGGCTGGATTTAGCTCCCCTTTGATGATTAAAAATTGGATAATGAATAGTGAAATTATCCGCGGCCGCTGATTGGCAGGGCAGAGTAAACAGAGCATTAGCCTCCATGGCTGGAGCCAAGGTGACATGCCGTTCCCTTCTCCCTGTCTCCATTCACAACTCAGTGACAGCGTTCACAAAAGACCATAAGGCCTTTAGGCAATCAGACATGGCTCCCAAATTGGAGCTAATTGCTTTTTAGCCGCAATGTCGTTGGGAAGATGAATCAGAATTTGGCATGTTCAGAAAGCATTTAAATAGGAGGGGGGAATCGTGTATCCGTTTGTCTACCAAACAGGTTTCATAACAGAGCGGCTCTGTGGAAGGCGCTCCACGACAGATCAATGTGTGCAGCTGAAAGCCTGTGAGACTGTAGCTCAGGTAACTCTCCCACCCTTCTGATTGATCCGTCCGGAGCTGCACCGCCGCCAGTTATCTGTTTAACATCAAGGCTGGGATATCAGGGTGCATCTGAGTTATGAGAGGTGATGGAAGCGGATGACGATGTAATTTGATAGTTGAATCGGCACAGCTCATGAGTACATTGACTAAATATGTCAAAGATAAATTCTGAAGATTATTCTCACAAATAACACAGCAGCGTTTGACCTTTTTGGTCAGGCTGCAACAAGAAGCAGCGACACACCTCATAAGTACAGCAGACAATCAGACACAGGTGTGGCTCCTAATTAACAATCATTAGGTGAGACTATATTTAGCCTTGTTGGAGACGTTCAATCAAAAATCAGAAAAAAATTGTCAAGTATCATTCTTCTTTTTGAAATATGTCTGGGACTGTATACAAATGTTTAAACTATTACCAACATATGGTCTACATTATTTCCCTGTGGCAGTTTTTCACATTTAAAACTGATTATTCATTTGAATTGATTTATTTTCTTCCACTTTTATTTTTACCTGTATGTGTATGTATGAGTATATTTGTTGTTCTTTATTATTTTATTTAGTTATTTATGCAATGTTATATTTTTTATCCTTTTTACTTAAAATGAAATAAAGAATAAAATAAAATTATATATATTTTTCTTTTATTAAATATAAAATAAAGTAAATAAAAAATATATACACATGTTTTTTTATATTTTATTTTATGTAAAAAATAATTTATTTAATTTTCATTTTTCCTACCCATGTGCTATATTGGATGGGGAATTTTTTAAAGACTGGAGGGGCAAACAGGAGCCCTTTGTTGGGCAGATTTTCCTACAGAATATACGTGGATAAAATGAAAACCATGTTTGTATATTTATGTTAAAATGATTCATGTCCAGTATTACAGATGTATGTAGTAAATGCTGAATCTGACCCCCAGTATTGAAAAATAAATATTTTATCACCAAAAAAAAAAAATTCTTCATTTTGGAAAAGTTGGTGCAAAAATTTTGTAATAAATTATGATTAGGTGGGGAATGGCAGGTATTGTGGTTAATGACTGGAAAAAAACAGAAAATGTGACTAAACAGAGGTAGGAGTTGGTGTGTGACACAATCGGGAACAGGCAGGGGATGAAACTGCAGATTCAGACTATGAATGAATCCATCAATCATAATGCTTGTCTCTCTCTCCATCCTTCCCTCAGCCTCGGAGCCCAACCTGAAGCTGCGCTCCAGGCTGAAGCAGAAGGTGAGCGAGCGGAGGAGCAGCCCGCTGCTGCGGCGCCGAGACAGCCCCATCACCACCGCCAAGAAGCGCTCGCTCGACATGGCAGGTGAGGGACACGCAGACATGCAGCCGCCTTTTCTGTTTTTAGGCTGCTGCGTTACTATTCTTGTGACTGTGTTTGATTTGTGTGTTTCAGACTCTGCGTGTAGCAGCGCCCCCGGCTCAGGCCCGAGCTCCCCGAATAACAGCTCCAACAACATCCCCAATGAGAACGGCATCAGTGTGTCAGTCTCCAACAACGCAGAGGTAACACACACACACACACACACGCACAAACACACACCTAGAAGTTGCTTCTGATGTCATTTATAGCATAAAACATTCATTTAAAGGTTTTATGGCACAAAGCATGAGCAGTTCAAACATTCGCATTTCACAGCCTTTTGCTGTCAGAGCAGCTTTGCTCTTTTGTGTGGGTGCAGCGCTACAGGTGCTTGTTATTAGCCTTTAAACTTAGCAGCCTATAGCGTGCACAAAGGCTCCGAGAGAGGGATGCTCAGATGATGGGTCTTGCAGAGGAGGAAGACAGCCGAGGAGCTGGCAAGATGCTATTTGTGGCAGCCATTAGGGGCACTCAGGCGGTGTGGAGGAGGCTGATGGCCGTGGCGGTTTTACACCGCCAGTAGGGTGAAAAACTCTTTCCACATGTGTGGACATCTACCGCTGCGGTGTTTGCCCCTTTTCTCATGATTCGAACACAGATAAATCATTTAAATGTGCTTCCCAGGCGTGTCTGGCCCAGAGGCTGTGCAGCGGTGCCGAGCTGTCCCTCTACACGTCACCATCCCTACCCAACATCACCCTGGGGCTGCCCGCCACTGCCACGGCCACGGCTGCTTCCAACGTAAGGAGAAATTACTTGCAGACTGTTTATCTGCGAATTTGTTTATCTGTCTGTGAGCATTTATTCACAACCGCACTCCCTTGTTTTCCCTCTTTTCAAGGTGACCTCAGCCCAGCAGGATGGAGGTCTGCAGCCGGCCCTCTCCCTCAGCCCTCCCTTCCTCTCCGGCGGCCACTTGACCCCCTACCTGGCTGAATCCGGAGCGGGAACAGGCGGGCACGGCGCACACAGTCCGCTGCTTCAACACATGGTGCTCATGGAGCAGAGCCCAGCACAGAGCCCCCTGGTGACAGGTAGGAGTAGTAATGGAGGTTTTAGTAGCTCTAGTAGTGGTAGTCAAATCACCAAATACACTGACTAAAAGTTATACATCGATGCTGCACTGTGCGCCCCCCTCACGCTGACAGACGTCCATTCATCAGCTCCAACTAATGAGCTCCTTTCATATGTCAGCGTACGAGACTATGACATGGCTGCATTGTGCGCCCTCTCCCATCATCAGCTCATTGACTACCACTTTGCTGCTATTTTCAGCGGGCGCACTGGCAGTGAATGGGTGATGACGCACATGCAGACGCACGCATGGTGTGTATCCACGCACAAAAATTACGTACAGACGAGGACGTTTGCACGACCACACACAGGCCCGGGGAGTGTATTTTAACAGCCCAGATGCAGTAATTTAGCAAGGGAAAGTCACGTTTTTAGCCATCAAAATCACCATCAGATCAGCTCCTACTTCCTTCTACGGAAGCTGTGCATCAGAAAGCTTTTTCAGAAACACTTGATTTATTTTCTCTGCACAGTAATGAAGCTTCTCGGATCATCTCGAGTCTGTTTTTCTTACTTTCCTCACCCGGATGATACACTGTAACTAATCTGTTCACTTTTCCCTGCTAGTATCATCACAATAGAAGAATCACGGCAGCACAGATGGTCGTTTTTTATTTGGTTCACAAATACATCTGCTGACTAATCTTAGGTCCAACACCAATAAGAGTAAAATTAGGAATTCATTTGTTGATGTGACTACATCTTCAGCTCCGAGTCTCATCGGGGCAGCTTTTTCAATCTGGAAAAACGTGGCGGCTGCTCTGGAAACGTCATATTTCTTCAGAGTAGTCGCCAAAACAGGCTTTGCAGACGGAGGCCCATGCATCATTATGACACCCAGTCTAAATACTTCACAAGGTTCTGGGTTGGTGGAGTGGCAGCAAGTCAGGTCATCATGAAAACACTCACCGCTGAGTGCTGGAGCTTTCCTTAACAGCTGCGTGAAGTGGTTCAGGCCCAAGGTTTAGCAAGACCTACCTTAAAGGGAACTAAAACTCTTAAGCCAGATATCATCTTAGAGTTAAAGGAATACCTCGCCCACAAAATTTGTATTTCAGTTACGCACCCCGCGTTACCTAGAATTCTTCTTTTTCTTGCAAAATTCTTGATGAATTGAAGTAAATGGGGGCTGCGAGTCAATATTAGTGGAGAAAGTGTTTTAAAGAGGACCTATTATGTTCATTTTCAGGTGCATACTTGTATTTTTGGTTTCTACTAGAACATGTTTACATGCTTTAATGTTCAAAAGACGCTTTATTTTTCTCATACCGGCTGTGTTGCAGCACCTCTTTTCACCCTCTGTCTGAAACGCTCTGTTTGAGCTCCTTCCCCGCCCAGCCTGCTCTGATTGGTCAGCTGGCCCACTCTGTTGTGATTGGTCATCCGAACCAAACCCTTCGGACTCCTGTCCTGCTCCACTCTAACTAGCTTTGTTTGAAGGCGTGCCAAACTAGCCACTAGGCAGGTATTATGCAAAATGTGTTACTTGGTGACATCACCACGTTACGGAAGAAAAGGCGAGACTTCAAGCACGGCGTTTCAGGCAGTCCAGGAGCAGTGTTCCTCCCTTTGGCGTGGACTTTGGGCTTTGTAACTTGGCAGAACTTTTACATGTACAAAAAACTATACAACACACTAAAGGAGAGAGAAAAAGCATAATAGGTCCTCTTTAAATAGTAAGAGTTAGTGAAGATGCATGTGTTTGGGAAGCATACAACTGGATAAATTAATCTTGGATTATACTGCACGAGTTGTGTGAACGTTTTGGAGGTTTTGATAACATTTTGCTGTTGTCAAACATGGCGCCCATTTACTTAAATCTGTCACAAATTTTCTACGTTTGTGGGTGAAGTATTCCTTTAAAATGGAGCTGAATTATTGGGGTCACTGATATGACTTCTTTGCAGCCAAGTCTTCAAGTGTACAAAGATTATAGTTAGTTTTTTCCAGATTTACAGTCAAAAGCAGTCCTTGTCGTGTCCTTCATGACGCAAAAGTCAAAGTAGGATTTCATGACAAAAATTCAAAGAATCGTTGAATGAGATGTCCTGGAAGTTTATTTGCTAACAAAGACACTGGGCATGTACTAGGAATCCCAGGTTTCACTGGAAGAAGGATGCATCATGTGGAAACAGTACTATCACTATATAGTGCAGAAAATGAGAGCCTTTGTGTCTTAATGGAGCGTCCGACATGGAGCATGTGTTAGATTAAGACAGTGCATCCTCTGTTCTTCTTCCCAACTCATGAAGAAAGCGTCCCTAATGGACACAAGTTTTCACCTAATCTTGTAACTAAAGTCGTCCTCGTTTGTGTCCAAGGTGTGAGCGGCCTGTCCATGTCGCCGGCGGCGTCCATGGCCAAGCTGCAGCGGCAGCACCGGCCCCTGGGTCGGACCCAGTCGGCCCCTCTGCCCCAAGGAAGCGCGGCGCAGGCCCACGCCCAGGCCCTGGCCCTGCAGCAGCTGGTGGTCCAGCAGCAGCACCAGCAGTTCCTGGAGAAGCACAAGCAGCAGTTTCAGCAGCAGCAGCTCCACCTCAACAAGGTACTATCTCCTTACCTCCCTCCTCCTCTGCTTCCTGTTGATATTAAAGCAACAAAATGTCAGATTTGTCTGTCATAAAACTGTACATTTGACAGTTGAATCTGCAGTATTTTGATGCTTTATGGAGGCAGGTGATGAAGGGACCACAGATCTGACATCACATACAAATAAGCTGATAATTAATGAGGGCTATAAGCCACCGTGGGCCAGCACAGCAGCTGTAGTGTAGTTGTTTGTGTAGGCGGCAGCCAGTAACACAGCCAGCAACGTGTTAGCTGTGGACGTCTGTGAAGTCCTTCGTTTTATTCCGCCGCTTTCTTTCTCTCTCTAGTATTTTTGTTTGTGAGTAGGCGGAGGCAGGTATGGGTTAACATGTAAAGCCGTGTGAATGTTTGCATCCACTTCTCTGTGACTGTGGCCGAGACAGTTGCCACGGACTGCGAGGTAACCGCGTGCTGCCATGGCAACAGAGCGGAAGCCTCTGTCTTTATATGGTCAGGGAGGAAGCGAGCAGCCGCCGCTCTGGGCTGGCGTTACCTATTCGAGCGGAGTACTCGCTGGAGGAGAGGTGGGTGGATGAAACAAGGGATTTCCTCTCCTCCTCCTCCACCTCCTCCCCTGCTCCGCTCCTCTCTCACTCCCTCCATATGTTTCAGAGCTCTCCAGTGGCAGCGTTTCACACAAACATCTCTATAACAGCCTCTAGCACCGATTCTGACTCTGAGGTTTGTCAGGACAAAAAGGAAAATATCCACTTCAAACATTGATATATTAATCAGAATAAAATGTTTCATTCTAAATTATATAATGTGAGTAGTGGTGCCAATTCAGTCAGTTAATTAATTAATAGACAGCAATTCTGATAATCACGTAATTGTTTAAGTCATTCATCAAGCTATGATGAAAAACATTCTTTGGTTTCAGCCACTAATATGTGAAGATTTGCTGTTTTCTCTGTTTATATCATGTAAATTGAACAAAATTTCCCACTGGACAAAAACCAACTAACATCTGGCTTCTGTCTTTATTGGGAGAGGTTACAATTGGCATTCATTCCCGGGATGAATAACTCTGCAGGAAACATGACACCTGGGTGCTAATTTTGTTTTTCCGGCGCGATGCTATGTGACGCACATTGAAGTGAATATATAATAAATAAAATCAACCAGGATTTGGACAATTAATATCATTTATTAATGTACAAAACATACAGTTAATATGCTCTCCTCAAAGCCACCACACTCCATTGACAAAAACATTAATTTTACCTCGCTGATCACCGAAACACACTTGATTCAAACTCGACAGAAAATAAAACATCAAAAGCATCTTGTTTAGTCTCTCTACTGTTCCAACAGTCACCAACTCTGATTTGGTGGAATTAAACCCTTAATTAACCGAGTTAGATGTGAAAAGAAACAGCCGTTATATGCTCTCATCAAAGCCACCAGACTCCATTGACAGAAACAGTAATTTTACCTTGCTGATTGTTGTAAAACATACTTGATTCAACAGAAACAATTTGACAGAAACAAAATAAAAAGTGTCTGTTAGTCTTTTTACTGTTCCAACAGTCACCTACAAATAAAAGAGAGACTGAATAAGTAACAGATGTAAAAAAAGAAGTAACCTTTATAACATTTTCACTGTTTACTGATTGTGACATTGGACGTGACACACCATAAAAAAAACCAGAAGTGATGGAGTCTATCGCCTAACCAAACTGCGACTGAAAACTGAAATTTAAAACACAGAAAATAATGAGTAAACCAAGTGAAAAATAGACTCCAACCCCAGTCTCCAGGATGAAAATCCTGAGTTTGATTCACCACAACCTGCTCCTTTCAAGTATTTTGTTGCACTTTATATTACTACTAATATTACCAGGTGTAAATACCCAAATAGTTGCCCTTTGACTATTCTCACCCGGGTGCAAATAGACACTCCGTTAAAATAACCTACATGTCATCTGCAGCCAAAAGTATCACTCTGTAAGGAAAGATCAGATAACGAGGAGGCTTCCGGGAAATTGCAGCAGAGGAGGGGTCGAGGGAGGAGGTGAAAAATGAGGGGAAGAGAAGTCTGTTTGGACGCAGAGGAGACAAGAACAGTAGAGGAGGAGGGGGGGTGAATGAAAGCTGATGAATGCTTTGACGTCAATGCTGTACTAGCTCTGTGCCAGGGCACACACACACACACACACACACACACACACACACACACACACACACACCTGTAGCTGAAGACCACTCTTGAGACTTCCAGCAAACACTTCTCTTTCCCGCCGCTCTCTTTGTCTTCACATTATAAACACTTACACACTATGTACTCCGTGGCCTTGAATGCCACTTTCGAATGCTTCACGTCAGTGAAAGTGAATGAATAGACAAGTGAATCACCACTCGGTTAACAGCGGGACCCAGAATGAGTCGATGAAAAGCAGCACAGCGGGGAGCGCGGAATGCCTCTTGTTCGGCGAGACACATTTTGCCCCGGAGTACAGACGGCAGAGCGGCCACTCACATTCAATTAGAACGGATAGGTTTGAAATGAGCAAGCCACCAATCTGACTGAGTAATCCAAATTAAGCTCGTTAAAAGAAGAAAGGAGTGATTTGCCAGGAATTTGATTCAGAGGAGAGCGTGCCCGCTCGTCTGAATGCAGCCTCACACGTCGGGAGAGGGGATTTGTCACATCCTGCTGTTCGATTGTGAAATAAATTTCACATCGCAGCCTCATTCCCCCTGTGTCCCCGCAGATGATGACCAAGCCCAGCGAGTCACCGGTGGGCCGCCAGCACCAGAGCCACCCGGAGGAGACGGAGGAGGAGCTGAGGGAGCACCAGGACGGAGGATCTCTCCTTCCGGGGGTCACCATCAAGCAGGAGCCCCCCGACCCGCAGGAGCTGCAGGAGGAGGCGCTGCAGCAGCACCGGGAGAGGCAGGCGGAGCAGGAGCTGCTCTTCAGACAGGTACAGAGAGTTGTGAAGCGAAGTAGGCCGAGAGAATCGATGGGAGGTTTCGGAGAATTGATTCTGCTTGGCACTAATGTATTGTAGGTGTTCCTGGGGAAGTCCTTGAGAGGTGAAAACACAAAGAAACAGACCCATAAATGTCCTGTGACATCTCTGTGATTAAATGCTGAGGGAAAATCGAAGCTGAATCATTTGTTTTGGCTGCCATCTTTTGGCCATAAGTTGTACTTGCAATATAGAATATATTGAAGCATCTTCCCCAGTTCATGCATTTACATTTCCCTCTAAACAACTGACTGTAGATTCATCTTCTTTATTTATGAGCAGCAGGCCCTGTTGTTGGAGCAGCAGCGGATTCATCAGTTGAGGAACTACCAGGCGTCCATGGAGGCTGCCGGCCTGTCCATCTCCTTCCCAGGACACCGCCCCCTGTCCAGGGCCCAGTCGTCTCCGGCCTCGGCCTCCTCCTTCCCAATCAGCGTCCCGGCCCCCGATCCTCCCGTCAAACCTCGCTTCACCACAGGTCGGCATCACCACTCTTTCATTTTTCGCTGACAAACTGTAGCCTCCCTCTGGTCTGCCTCAAGCTTTTGTTTGTTTTTGGCTTCACTTCCTTCCTAATGCTCTGGGGACTGAAAGGAGACGTTTCCGTCCAAATAAAAAGCAGGTGAATTGGCCAAAAAATAGTGTAATGGTTCCACCTGGTCGCAGGTAGAAGAGCTAATCTCGCCAAAACCACTTCTCTCGTCACTTTTTCCTCCTCTCAGACGTCTGAATCTTTAAAGGGACACTGTGTAGGATTTGGTGACATTTAGTGGTGTCATGGTAGACTGCAGTAACGTGAGCTGCCGAGTGTAAAACCGTGGTAACGCCGTTCGCCTCGCTCAGAGGTCATCCTTACCATAATAACACTACTTTAGGAGCAACGGAAGTCAGACGACGGCTGGCGGTAGCACGGTTTTGCACTCTGAGGCTGACGTTACCGCAGTTTCACAAGCATGTCGAAGAACTACAGTGGCAGGATTCTTCAGCCCGTTCTGGGCTACTGTAGAAACATGGTGGCGCAACATGGCGGACTATGTGAAGATGACTTTCTCCCTATGTAGATATGAAGGGTTCATTCTAAACTTCCGAATACACAATGATTCTTAGTTTCAGGTGATTATACACAAATGAAAACATAGTTATGAATATTATATTCCATTTCTGCTTATAGATCCCCCGAAACGTTACACACTGTTCCTTTAAACAGAGATAAAAAATGACAAAAGGGAACAAGACATTCTTAAATAAAGAATGAAGCTCCAACTTCTGTATCCGTATTGAAGTGTTATCACCACGACAACGCCACATGCTGCGGCAGTTTGTCGCGTTCGTGCACCACAGCTGAAGGTATTTTTATAACAGTTTGGCCTACTTTACTCCCAGTTCCAAACTGCATAGGAAATTCAGGAAAGCGTCAGTAACTGTTTCATATATTCAGAAACAATGAGACGGGAAGAATCTTCTGCTTCTTACGTGATTTCTCTTCCCCTCATCTTTTCTAGAAATATCAATATTTAGGCAACTTTATTACATCCGCTCAAGGACGTGATGTTTTTGGTTTGTTTGTCAGCAGGATTACGAAAAAAACTACCGGCCCGATATTCATGAAACCTGATGGACGGGTTTAGCATGGGCCGAGGATGAACCCAATACATTTGGAGCAGATCTGAATCACAGGGCGGATGCACACTAGGGCTGCACAATTGTTTGAACACGATTTTGGCTTCCCACAATTAAATGAACATAGTTGACCGCGATATTTACATTTGAAATGCTCTGCTCATAGAAAACTCTGCTGCAATGTATATAATATACATTACTCGCTTAGCCCGTAATGCACTGAATTCAAGTGAAGAAAACCTTATTTTAAGTGTTATTTGAATTTGTGAAATTGAATTGATTTAATTTTGGATAAAAACTTTTGGTACAGTTTTATTTTGCTTCTAGGAGATACTCTGTGGATAAGGACCAGGCTTATTTTGATGCAAAGATTTGCACATTAGCAGGAATGTAGCGCAACATGGAAGTGAAAGCACAATGCAGTGCTTTTTTTTTTTTATTTAACATGAAAGTGCAATAAAAATATATAAAATATATATAAATATTTTCAGCATTATTTTACCCCTTTCGTTAACATTGCGAGACATTTAACCTTCTAGTTACATAAACATTTACGTTTGAACACTACTAGTATATTTCATAATCTCTCAAGAGAAACCTAAAAACAATCATCAGTAATCATTAAAAGAATACAGGATACTCGTTGGTTATTTTATTGAAAAATTGATTACTTGTTTTGTCTATAAAACGTCAGAAAATAGTGAAAATGTCAGACATTTACAGTAAATAGTTTCCTAAAGCACTCAATTTACACGAACATAAAACAAAGAGTGGTATATTCTCACATTTAAGAAGCCAGAACTCAGGAATATTTGGCTTTCTTACAAGAGAAAATGAGTAATGATCGATTATAAAAATGTCCTCTTTGATTAATTTCATTGTAAATTAATGTATGTTTCTCTGTGTGTGTTTCCTCAGGCCTAGTGTACGACTCGCTCATGCAGAAGCACCAGTGTATGTGCGGAAACACCAACAGTCACCCGGAGCACGCCGGCCGGATCCAGAGCATCTGGTCCCGACTGCAGGAGACCGGACTCCGATCGCAGTGTGAGGTACGTTACAAGAAGAGAGGAGTCCACAGTGAACATCACACCAAGTAGTGCACCGCATGTGAGAGCTTTATCCCCCTGTGTGTGTGTGTGTGTAGTGTATCCGTGGGAGGAAGGCCACTCTGGAAGAGCTGCAGACGGTTCACTCTGAAGCCCACGTCCTGCTGTATGGAACCAACCCTCTCCGACAGAAACTTGATTGTAAGCTCACACACTCACACACACACACACACAGCACTAATATCCAGTCACTAACTGTCCCTAAATTAATTTTTATTTCCTGTTCATCAGGTTCAATCACTCCCATGTTCGTGCGGTTACCGTGTGGAGGGGTGGGGGTAAGTAACACACATTCATAGAGGGAATTGAAGGGTGTTTTGAAGTGGGGTTGTATGAGGTACTTATCCATAGTCAGTGTATTACCTACAGTAGATGCACGCCCCCTGTTGGGAGAAACAGACAGGAGAACAGGCACATAAGCAAATCAGTGTACTGCTGTGGACGTGATTTTAGCCACTTAAAAGAAAGGCCCACCTAAAAAAAAACGAAATCAGTTTAAGTGTACGCTATATTTAGGATATTTTCACAGAGTTTCTTTTTAAACATAGAGACAGTTTAAAGTCCTTTACCCAAGACAAATAAATGCATTACAGCATTTTAATAATTGCTGTAATTTAAAAGAATTAATAGTACTAAAAATACTGTTTCAGTGCAGTAATAAGTTGCCCTAAAGTTAATTAGAAAACAAATGCTAGAAATGTAATAAAGTGTGTGCATGAATTTCTCATGACATTGAACCACAGAAATTGAACAGACTTGACCTCCCAGGAGATGGCGCTATGCCGCAATTACTGTTATTATTATAATCCTGGTGTGTGTTGATAGTGTGTGTAATCTCCATATTGTGGATTGAGCTCCGGTTTGAGAATAATAACACTTTCTTTTTGTGTTTCTAGGTGGACAGTGACACCATCTGGAACGAGGTCCACTCCTCCAGCGCGGCTCGGCTCGCCGTCGGCTCCGTGGTGGAGCTCGTTTTCAAAGTGGCTACTGGAGAGCTGAAGGTAACCGCGGTCACACTCGTCTGGTTGCTTTCAAGGATACGCTTCTTTATCATCTTAAAGGAGCACTTCACCCACAAAATGGAGCATTTGTATATCAGTTACTCACCCCGTGTTAACCTTGAATTCTTGAAGAAAACTTTCGTTTTTCCTGCATGCCTCCAAGGTGAGCAAATAATCAGAAAACTGAGAAAATTGATGAATGGGAGTAAATGATGGGTGCGTTTAACTACAGCAAAATCATATCAAAACTCTCACACAACTGGTGCAATATAATCCAAGTCTCATTTATCCAGTTGTATGCTCACTACTTCCCAAACACATGCATCTTCGTTTAAACCTTACCTATTAAAACACTACTACCCAAAATAAATCAAGAATAGCTCCACAACTACCAGGTCTATATGCATGATCTTGGTCTCTATTGATAGGTAAGACCTCAGAGGATACAACCCCAGTGTCAGTAACATTGTGACAGTTACAATGCCTGAGTAAATTGTGATGAACCAAAGGAAAAATGTACATTTGTATCCTTGCCTAAAATGTTTTTTACAGCAGACAGTGGATAACACCATTATAACAATGATGCCACAACAGAGATGCCACTGAATTCAAAGCACATAGATTCTTCAAAGGTTTTAGTGAAGATAGGACCAGGCGGACTCTCCATTTGGCCACTTGGATACCCAAAGTGTGCCAAATGGGTTTTCTATCTCTTGAAAGGGAATCTGGCTCTAAAATACTACTGCTATCCACTACAGGAGGCGATGTGCACACAATGGAGCCTTTGGCCATGACATTTACCCTGTGCAGCATCCCATTCCACTATTGTGCATCATCCTATTCTACCATTGTGCACAGTATAAAATCAATAAAAAAACAACTAAATTGTATAATTTTGACTCCAAATGGAGGAGTTTTGTTATAAAAGTTAAATAACATCAAGTAGGTAATTACAAATAAGATCAATAACAATGTAAATAAGATAACAAAAAAGAATCCAAAGTCAAGGATGTACGTTAAATATATAAATGGTCAAAACTATTATAAATTAAATATACAATTTCTCGTACTAAAATATTGAAATCATTTGCCAAACAAACATTGTTTGGACAAAATACACTTGGAGTGTTGTTGTAGTCGCGTTAAGGCCTCCAAAAGACGTGTATGACATGATATGTGACCTCCATTTAGTTCAATTCATCAAGACTTTTCTCCGTTGTCGGATTCTTTGTTCATGGCATGCCAGAAAAAGAATGTTTCCTTCAATAATTCAAGGTAACACGGGGTGAGCAACTGATATGCAAATAGTCATTTTGTAGTATTCCTTCAAAGACATTATTGGGTTCCCACAAGCTTTGAAAATTGCTTGGAATAATAATCTACATAAGACATTTCTATTTATGCAGGGTTTATTTGATTGTATTGTAATAAAAAATTAGGCTTCTGTCTTTAGACTGTAACTACTATTCATTATCCATTAATCTGTGGAGCACAGTACCAGTTTATTTAAATGAACTGATAATAATTTGGTCTAGAAAATGTAAAAGTTAATTTAACTGTTAATACTTTGTATTGTTTCCTCAGATTTAATGCTCCAGTGGTGCTGCAGCTGTAACAGTCGTGTTCTTAGTGCTAAATGTGCTTTATATGGGATCCCGTTCATTAAAGCCTCCCCTCTTTGTGTTTTGAGTGTGTATTTGGCTAAACTACAGTGTTTTTATCCGCTGGTGGTTCACCACTTCCTAGTAAACACTGAGTGGTGATCAGTGTCGCTCCTGTCTGTCTTTCCAGAACGGTTTCGCTGTGGTCCGCCCTCCCGGACACCACGCAGAGGAAAGCACTCCCATGTAAGGCCTCAGCCGTCACCACACTCAGCTGGAGACACTTAATCTACGCATATACAAATACCAGGCTCATCTGGGATAGACATTACATAAACCATTGAGTTTATTTGCACATAAAGTACTGAATGCCTTTATTCTGCCAGCTGTTTCAAGTCTGCTTTATTTATTTTTCATACCCTCGTGTAAAATGCTCTATAATAATGGAGCAGTTTTAGCACAGCTGACAATTTCCTCTCTTTGCTGCTGTTTCAGGGGTTTCTGCTACTTCAACTCGGTGGCCATCGCAGTCAAACTGCTGCAGCAGAGACTCAACGTCAACAAGATCCTCATCGTGGACTGGGTCAGTCTCATGAGTAACCGCGTGTCCGGCATGTGACGCAGTGGGAGCGTAATGTAGTTAGTTTATGAAAGGCTCACAGCGCGGCAACGTTTGTGATCATATCGTGTGTGTGTACTATTTAACCTCAGGATGTTCACCATGGCAACGGCACCCAGCAGGCGTTCTACGATGACCCCAATGTCCTCTACCTGTCTATTCATCGCTATGACGACGGCAACTTCTTCCCTGGAAGTGGAGCACCTGACGAGGTGAGTGTGTGTGTGTGTGTGTGTGTGTGTGTGTGTGTGTGTGTGTGTGTGTGTGTGTGTGATAACATTCCCAGTGCATTGTGGGAAACATTTTGCATAGGATTCTGTTTTCATAGATGATTGAATTAAATTATTTAAAAAATAATTAACAACAATAAAACTGTGCTGGTTGGCCATTTATTTAGCTTTTTTCTTACTAAAGCACTTTTTTAGTAATATAAAAAAAATTTGCTAATTTGCATACATTTCCATGCATAAAGCCATGTTATGTTAAAAATTAATTTTCATCATATTTTTGAAGAAACCCCTCTGTAAAAACCTACTAAAGTAGCACTTACATCCACCAGTTGATTACTTAAATTAAGATAATTATTTTTTGTATTACAAGTTTTCTGAAATTGTATGTTTAAATATGCAAATGAGGCAGTATCTCATTAAATATTTGCTAATTTTCATACATTTCCAGAACAGAAATGTGAACACTGGATAAAGCCAGGTTCAAAATTCTTGTTTAATTCTATTGATATATTAGAGTCAAAGGTTTTTAAAGAGGGAAGTTTGGATATCTCTTTTGATTACTCCATAAATCAGAGAATACTGTCAACAGCCATAAAAAAAAATCAATTTTTGCCATGTTTTAGGAATAAAACATACTATAAATCTGGCTATGAATGATAAATGAACAAACCCTTCTGTAAAAACCTCCAGAATATAGATATGAATGAAACTGTAAAGTTTGGTTTATGTAAGTGCTACTGATTGGAAATTTCTGTATTGATATGTATTGCAAAATGTCATACATTTTGAAGACACTACAGGTGAATAGGGTAAAATATTTGAACTAATAGATATCACCATGAAACTTATCCAGTTGATTATTTACAGTTTTCTGAACTGTTAAATATGCAAATGCGGCATTATATAATGCTAACTGTTGGCAAATTTAGGAAAGATCTACATACGCAAATAGACAAAGTAGTAAAATAAACACCTGAATGTTTTCTTTCCACAAGTCTGAAAGCCTGAATACTCAGCAATGTTTGCGGTATTGGAAAACAAAGGCAAACCAAACAACTAAGAGCTATATTTTTTTATTTGTCCTGTTCGTATGAATGTGAGTCACACCTGTGCTTCTCTCTCTGCAGGTGGGCAGCGGGCCCGGAGTCGGGTTCAACGTCAACGTCGCCTTCACTGGAGGCCTTGATCCACCCATGGGAGATGTAGAGTACCTGGCTGCCTTCAGGTAGCGGATGTCCTAATTCTACTTCCAATACTTGTATTATTTTAGTTTGTCTATCTTCAGCATTCACATTGAATCTGTATAATCTGTATAATCTTTCCCCTCTCACTCTCAGGTCTGTGGTGATGCCCATAGCCAACGAGTTCGCCCCGGACATCGTGCTGGTCTCCTCTGGCTTTGACGCCGTGGAGGGACACCCGCCTCCACTGGGCGGTTACACACTGACCTCCAAATGTGAGTACAAGATTATCTGAAGTGTGTTTCTTATCTCCCGCTGCAGCAGTTGACCACGCAAAACAAATAGCTTGGGCAGTGAGGAAGGTTGTTTCTGAAGCTGACGAAATAAAATTCACCTGCATAGATTCATCTGCATACACTCACTGTAACTATCTGTAACCTCTCCTCAGGTTTTGGCTATCTGACCAAGCAGCTGATGACCCTCGCCGGAGGCCGGGTGGTGCTAGCTCTGGAGGGGGGTCACGACCTCACCGCCATCTGCGACGCCTCCGAGGCCTGCGTGGCCGCCCTGCTAGGCCAGGAGGTACGGAGGTCACTCTGACAACACACGGGATCTGAATCCTAATTAATGTCATATCAAAGGGGGCGCTGCTGGAGAGAAGTGGACTTGACAAAGTGTGGCGTGTTTGTGTGGTCGTCAGCCAGCTCTCCTTCTACAAATCCTTGTGCTGTTGCATGTTTTGAGGACAAAGCTGCTAATCCCGTACAAATGTATCACGACCACAGCTGTAATTTCTTCCAGATGTGTGACTTTAATCTTCTGCCTCTTATAAAGAATGAAAGCAGTAGTGGAATCATCTTGAGGAGGATTTTAAAGACCTTCTTTCCTCGATAAATCAGCTGGTTTCATACTCGTGTTTACATTTTTCTGTGTATGTTTTTGTCCCGTGCAGCTGGACCCGCTGCCCAAGGCCGTCCTCGAGCAGAGGCCCAACGCCAACGCTGTTCGCTCCCTGGAGAAAGTTTTAGAGACTCACAGTGAGTTCACCACAAACTCATAATAACACTGATACACACAGATAATGAGGGAGCATACAAATCCCCAACAATATTTCTCCGTGTCATTGTACATATCTAATAATGCGCTTTGAATACCAATCAGGTAAGTACTGGCGCTCGGTGCATCGCTACTCGCCGTGCCTGGGGCTTTCCCTGCTGGAGGCCAAACGAGGAGACTCGGAGGAGGCCGAGGCCGTCAGCGCCATGGCATCTCTGTCTGTGGCCAACACCAACGCCATGGACCAAAGGTAAACTCACTGCTCACTGGAGAACGATCATCTATATGGCCTGATGTCCACACTCACAGACTCAAGTCTTTGAGGGCTCCCTTTCAGACATATTGAGCCCTTTATGAACACTTTCGGTCTGCCTGAGGGAATTACCCACAATTCATAGCGCTGTGATGTTAAACACAGATAAATAAAGAGGACGGCACATGGGTGTTCAGTACAGAAACATTAAGGATTTAACAAATCAGAGGAATGCAAGCATTAGACTGTATTACACTCCTGGTTTATTCATCACAAAATTATATATATTTTTCTATGTATTGGTTTATTTAACAGGGACATTGCATGTTAATACACACTACTGTAAATGCACCAAAGTCCGCCAAGAGGCAATGAGGTCCCAGGACAGATGCAAAGTCATCTAAAGTTTAGTCTAAATTAAATCAATTGGCCAATCATTTTACAAACATTGCTTTTGTTATTAGAAGTTGGTACCTTTGTGCCTTTTATTCTATTTATTTTTCAAATGACTCCAATGCTACATGCACAATTGTAAAAACCATGAAAATGAGCCTTGAATGTGAATTGTATGAGAAATATAAAAAAAGAGTTTGCACCTACACCTATATTTAGAGAGGCTCCTCTCAAAGATCCCACATAAATGTGATCCTGTAAAGGTGAAGAAGGGTTTCTGTGCTTGAGTCCCAAGTCCACAGAGGTCAGGAGGTTATCTGCATGTAAAGTAGTGTCAGTATGCAGGTGGTTTGGAGGAAGGTTTAATATTTTCGTTTTGTTTCTGTTGTGTCCTCCAGGCCGGAGGAGGAGCCCATGGAAGAGGAGGAACCACTGTAACGGAGGGAAACACGAGGGTGTCACACTGTTACCATTGACCTCTCCGGAGAAGAGTCTCGACTGATCCCTTCATTTAGTCCCCCTAACCCCACTCACCACGTCAGTCACCTTGATTGGCGGCCCCTCGGCCGAAACGAGGGAGAGGGGGTGGGCTCAGCCTCAGAGTAGGGGAGCCAATCAGGAGACGAGAGGACTGAATTGGAAAAAAAATTAAACATAACGGCGCCGCCTGGCGGCACTCGCTCAGAGACACTCATTTTTTTCTGTCAGTCTTCGCACCCCCACGTTAGCCCACGGCGGCTAACCCAGTGACCAAGCAGTGGGGGTGGGGTGTATTTGGAGTCGGGGGCGAGATCAGGTCTTGCCGTAGAAAGGTGCGATGAACTGCAGAAACATCCGGTGCTTTATCACAGCTGCCCTCCGACACAAGGACACCAGGGACAGCAGACCATCCCGGCTGTCAAACACAGCTCGGGACTTTCTTTTCTCTTTTCTCAACTATTTTTCCCGACAAAACAAAAGGGCATCGCGGCAACTGAGATAATATTTTACAAGATGCGTTCACTGTGGACTTTGGTTGGCCGAAGTTTGAGTAGGCTTTTGCAAAGATTTGATGACGAGACTGTCGCCTCGCCTGTCGTTGAAGGTTGACGAGTGAGAGGAGTGCCTTGGTGAGGGTCCGCTGGATTTCAGGATTGTTCAGGAAAAGATTGCCTTAAGTTAAAAAAGATTTTCCTCGCCGAGGAATCGGCGCGAGGAGAGGAGACCGGCCCTCTCGGAGGGGGGGCGAGAATGACAAAAAGAAAGCAAACAATCTTTCAGCATGTTTACTTGGAACGTGACGAAGACAACATTTCTGTCTCTCACAGCCTCTCTTGAAGAGTTCCTTTACTTTTGGATGGATCTATTTTTCTGTAAAAAAAAAAAAGGAAAAAGCGCTTTGTAAAGGTAGTTGCCAGCTTCAGTAGAGAAACGGTGCAAACGTGGAGACCTTCAAAACACGGAAATTAGATTGAAAAAAGGTTCAGCCTTTGATGTAGCTTCCCTTTAACTGAAGTCATTGCTTTGTAATCACATGAAGCATGCATCCGAGCAGAGAGTTTTTTGCAAGATTTTTGAATGTTATCCAAAAGAGAAAGCCAAGCAAGAAAAGCCAAAGCATGAGTTTGCATATACAGTTGTACTTTCACTCCACTTAGCTGGCAAGTCGACAAACATTTCTCGTATTGGCCCTTTCAGATAAGGCTCCCAGTAACCAGTTCAATGTTTACTAATTTAATCTTCACACATGAGCGTTTCTTTACGTGTGCCGATCGGCCGCCCATGCTTTGCCGGTTGGCAACTACCTTGGTTGCTACTAGTGTGAGCTAGTCATGTATATTGAATTGAATATATTTTGAGAGGCAGTAATCGAGTATTGCCTGTTTGTATCTACATGTATGATTTCAACCATCAAGTTGTCAATTTATAATATCAAAAACTGTGTTTGGTAAGCGTGTCCACTTTTTATTTTTTATCGTATAAGATTATTTTTCTAACTTTTTTCATCCATAGATTTGTGTTTTTATCCGTTTTCTGGATAGTTATAGGGCTGCCATTCACATACTTAGTACTACTCTTCAAAACTTCCTTTCTTTCTTGTATTTATCAAAAATAAGGACTTTCTTTCTTTCTTTCTTTCTTTCTTTCTTACGGCTCTCTCGGCCTTTCTGCATTTTCATCAATCGTGTATTTATAACATGTACTGTTTATAGGAGATTTGTATATGGAAAATTTATAAATGTACTCTAACTAATGACAGCTATGATATTGTGAGCGAAAAACAGTATGGTGTACTTTAAAAAGAGCAGCATATTTAACTCGTCATCGACTGCACTGTTTTCAAGTTGCCCTCAAGTGAAACGTGGTCATTACGCGGCACTGCATCTGACCCCTTCAGAGTCAAACATTTCATCACTTTGTTGCCTAATTGATACATTTTCCTCTTGCGCGTGGGTGATAATGCACTTACCTTTCGACTGTGACATCATCCAAAAAGAGGTTTCGAGGCCGTTTTATGTAGCTAGCTGAGTTTTCCTCGGCGGGGAAAGAAAAGGAGGGGACACCGATGTCAAAAAAAAAAAGTGGGATTTTAACTTGTTTTGGATGGAAAACATCAGCCGATAATTTCTAAATCTCTTTCAGAGCATGCGTTGCACTATCATGTTTAACTGTCCATAACATCAGTGTCTCCTTCTTCCCTTTTCCTGCTCCAATTCGACTGATCAAACATTCAAATTATCTGTCAACTGCTTTGTTACACCCGATTAAAGGTCATGTTTTTTTTTTAACTTATCATTTTGTAAAATTTGAGTTGATATTTTTCATGTCTAAAACATTCCACTTGTTACTCGTTTGATTTGGCTTTTTTTATTTTCATTTTTTTTTTTTTTTGTAGAAACTTTTTTTTTTTTTTGCCGTCTGCTCGCGCCAACTTTAACTCTTTGCATGGTTTGTGAGTCAGCATGCCTGCTTGTCTATGTAACAAAAATGTATTTGCACAATAGAAGAAGAACACTGGAGGACTTTAAAAAGAAAAATAACAAACGTCCCCAAGGCAACTCCCAAGCAAGAGCACCAGGCAGGACGGGTTTTCTTCCTCTCTGGTGTGCAAACAATTCAGAAAAACTTTGTCCACACGACTCCACTGAGAAACATTTGATATCGTTCTTATCCTTTCCAATAAGTGATTTTAACATGATTCAGCACTTACGACATGTATGGACTGTGTTAGCGAGAAACATGCTCTGCCAAACCTCTGCTACATCCACACTACAGTAAAAAGACTCTCCCAAAGAATGTTCCTCTTTCAAAGATCTTTGAATTACGGTAGAGAAACGGTTTGGAAAAAAAAAGGGCATCGCCGTTTGATTGTCACACCCACCTCGGCCAGTTCTATATATATAACCACTGTGGCTCAAGAGCAATTCTTGGTTTACATGTAAATGGATTATTTTTTTGTTTGTTGTTTGTCTCTATTGATGAAAAACGTTATCTTTCTTTGGGACCTACGCTTTGGACATTTCATCTCTGACATCATCTATAAAATATATTTCTGAAAAATACAATCTGTCGTTGTGTTATTTCTTTTTTTTTAAAGAGGACCTATTATGCTTTTGTATTTTTCCCCTTCCTTTAGTGTGTTATATAGTGTTTTGTGCATTTAATATGTCTGTTTAAGTCCATGCCAAAGGGAGAAACACTGCTCCTGAACTGCCGGAAAAGCCTTGCTTGAAGTCCCGCCTTTTCTTCCGTGACGTGGTGATGTCACCAAGTAACACATTTTGCCTAGTGGCTAGTTTGGTACGCGCTCAAACAAAGCTAGCTAGAGTGGAGCTTGAGCGGAGTCCAAAGAGTTTGGGTCGAATGACCAATCATAACAGTGCTCCAGCTGACCAATCAGAGCAGAGTGGGCTTTTTGGGAGGGCAGAGGGTTAAAAGAGATGCTGCAGCACAGCCGGTATGATAAAAGTAAAGCGATTTTTGAACATTAAAGCATGTAAACATGTTCTAGTAGAAACACAAAATATAAGTATGAATCTGAACAATAGGTCCTCTTTAACAGGATTGGGAAAGGGAAAGGATTGGGGAACTTTTGGTGCTATTTCATGGATTTTGCACATCAATAACAAGCCCTCTGGGCTAAATCAATTCAGCAGATACACTTATCACTGGTGAAGACATTTAAAGTCCAGTATCTCTTCTTAATCTCTTTTCATTATCTATTAAAGCTTCTGAAGTGAAATGATGACTCAAAGTCCATATTAGTGCAATCCAAGAGCAAATGATCAATAGTGCTGGTTGTAGTTGAATTCCAGCTGCTTTCACCTTTATCTCATCTGATACATTTTCCTTGTTTTTGTAGGATATCTCCAATGAACTGAGCTGGATCTGAAGAGCAGTGAATGAGCTGCCGAGCAGCACATGACAGCAATGACGGTAGAAAGCATGTCACTACTGAGACGGAGGGGCATCAAGTCTCAGCTGACTTCTCACTGAGTGGAAAATCTAATTACAAGACCCAGTATCACAAGTGTCCAAAGCAGCAGCTGTCAGGTGACCTCGAAAATGTCACAAAATACCATTATTATCTTTAAAAGCGCAAGTTGAAATATTCAAACAGCTTGTTTTGTTCTACCAAAATGCAAACATATTTAGTTTATGATCACAAAAGTCTAAGAAAACCAAAAAAAAAAAATGTCTTTTAAGAATATGTTGAAGAAATTCTCGTGTTTTTTTATTGAAGAAATATTTAAAAAATAATATGATAATAATAAATAAATAGAAGAAGAAAATATGGGTTGTACATGTACAGGGTTACACCTTAAGAAAATAAGGTTACAAAGTGCTTTAGAAAAGCAAGATTAAAAAAATAGTGAAGTAGAAGAACATCTTACAATAAAAAAAACAAATTAAAATAAATTAAAAAAATAAATAAAACACCCACTTAAAAGCAGATTTGAGATATTAAATAAGTAATAGTTAATGTTAGAAATAGGTGTTTGGTAAACACCACAGCAGTGTAATAAGAGTGCATGTGTGAGTGTCCAATGAGAGCAGAGCACTTCCTCTCTTCTACCACTACTGCTGACCTGATACTTCCTCTCTCTGCTGCCCACACTGTCTGTCCTCAGTGCTGCACCACTGCGATGCCACGGCTGCAACACTAGCACGATCATTTCCCCCCATTTTCCACAACCCTTAAGGGGCCAACCCTGTTAATTTTTCTTTTACTCTCCTTTTCTTTTCTTTTCTTTTTCAAACTAGCAGTTTTTTTTTCCGGTAAAAATGCCTAACATCGTGCTTTTTAGCGGGAGCTCCCACCACGACCTGTCGCAGAAAGTGGCCGATCGGCTGGGACTGGAGCTGGGGAAAGTGATCACCAAGAAGTTCAGCAACCAGGAGACATGGCAAGTTTATTTATTATTGTTTATTGTTCATGATTGTTTGTGTTGCTGTAGCGGATAAACTGTCCATGCTGCACATGTGGGTGAGTTAGCTTGAAGCTAACAATAGTTCACTATTCAGCGGGTCTACACGTGACTGAGCTAGCCACATGTAAACACAGCAGGCTAGCAAGATAACATCTCCGTTATATATCGGACAGCTCTGCTAGCTCTTACTCTACTATACTATACTGTACTAGTGGAGTATTGCATTACTACATGTGTGTGTTAACAATGAGCCAGAGTAGTTGTGGAATTACGTAACGCATGTTGTCCGTTGCGTATCATGCTAGCTACGCTAACTACGCTAACGTTACGTGTGTTTCCCCCGTGGTGATGGAGGAGGCACACAAGTGTTGGGCCAGTAATTTAGTGTTGCAAAGTGTTCCCTCTCTTTTAGTCTAAACTATGTGAAATAAACCTTTAGACGAGCTCTTTTAATGGCCCCGTTAACATGCTAACTGCGAGCTAGAAAGATGCTAGTTATGAAGTGGGTTCAAATTGTTACGGGTATACCAAATTTGATGCGACACCTTGATGCCTCCTCCTAGCTAGATGGTTAGTGTGAGCTAGAAAGATGCTAGTTATAAAGTGGGGACAACATTTGACGTGACACCTTTAATGACTAGCTAGATGGATGCTGTTAGCTAGCTGTAGCCCTGAAACCTGTTGAAGCGATTCAGGCACTGGTACACCTGTTTAAACACTGTGCATTAGACACCACTGTTCATAGTAGGCAAAGGAAGAGAATGCTAGCTAGCTAACTGTCATTTAACATGGATTTACATTAGCAGCTGGTTAACTGGCGTTAACTGCAGTTTGCTTAACTGCCGTTAGCTAGTTAAGTGGTTAACTGGCAGTTAACTGGTTAACTGACAATTAGTAACTGACCGTTAGCTGGTTAACTGACAATTAGTAACTGACCGTTAGCTGGTTAACTGACAATTAGTAACTGACCGTTAGCTGGTTAACTGACAATTAGTAACTGACCGTTAGCTGAATAACTGACAATTAGTAACTGACCGTTAGCTGGATAACTGACAATTAGTAACTGACACTTAGCTAGATAACAGACAGTTAGCTGGATAACTGTCAGTTAGTAGGTTAACTGACAGTAAGCGGGTTAACTGCAGTTAGCGAGTTAACTGACAGTTAGTGGGTTAACTGACAGTTAGTGGGTTAACTGACAGTTAGTAGGTTAACTGCAGTTAGCTGGTTAACTGACAGTAAATGCAGTCAGTTAGCACCTGACAGGGTTGTTAGTTTGTCTCTAAACTAAGAGGATAACTTGTAGTTAATAAAGAATGAAGATATGTATAGTTATCTGTCATTACTGCCTGTGTTTACAAGGGAAGTTAGCTTAAATCACATGCAGTTAGCTGCTTCTTTAATGGCCCCGTTCAAATGTTAACTGTGAGCTTGAAAGATGCTAGTTAATGAAGTGGGGGACACATTTTGACGTGACACCTTAATGCCTTCCAGCATTTTGGAAATTTTTTCTTGGGTGCTACCCACATAATCAGCTGTGCGGCTCATCCCACAAATGCATGATCCTTACAAGTTGGACATCATTGTGAAGGTGAATAAACAGGCTTTCCAACAAAGTAAAATACAATGTCAATTAGCATTGTAACAACAGAGAAATAATCCACCGAGCACAAGGCTAACTACAGACTGTAGTTGTTAGCATCTGACAGGGTTGTCAGATTGTCTTTAAATTAAGAGCATAAGACATGTATAGGTAGCTGTCATTACTGCCTGTGTTTGCAAGGGAAGTTAACTTAAATCACTTGCAGTTAATTTGTGCTAATTTCCAAAGCAGCCAAGCTAACCATTAGTTGAATTACTGACTGCACGCTAGCATCCTGCCTCGTTTAATATTAACATACCATTTACTGTTATTACTTTTACTGTCCGGCCTTGATCAGAGTCAGTTAAGGTCATGCAACTTGTTGACCTTTTCAGCGTCATGCTGGCACCACAACACTGTTTTGTGGACTTGAACGCACCACAACACTGTTTATCCAATGCAGATTTTAAACCCAGCATATATCTGAATGTATTTGTGGCTTTCTAACCAGCTAATCTAAGTGCATTTTACTCTCTTTGATTCAGTAATAGGAAACCATGCACTGCATTAGTGTGTTTAGTGGCTTGGTCAGAGTTGGATTTAATTCCCGCTGGGGTCATTCACTGATTCGCTCTTGATAAAAGCATCCACCGAACGGCATATGTAATATATTGCTAATATAAGAGTGCTTTCCAACACTAGTTTCCTCTGTTAAAAAGGGCTTGTAAAGGTGTTTTGACCTCTTTATCTCCTGTAAGACTGTCTGCTGGCAGTGTTTCCACCCATAACTCTAAAACCCAGGGCTGCTGAGGTTTCTCTCGAGGGAACACGGCTGTTTGGGCGCCGCAAAGTGCAAAACAAAGATTATTTTCCCATCCTCACGGGTGTAACAGGGAGGTGAGAACGATGCGCTAATATATGCTCTTCTCACAGCTCCGACACAGGTTTTGCCAGGTTACTCGCGGAGGTCAAGGACCAACGCTGGCAGCGGGAGCGGATTCATGGGAAAGAACAGAGAGGAATGTCCAAATAAAGATGTTATTGACACTGCCTTGTTTGCTCTAGTGTAGGGCAGTGATCAAGATTTATTTATATATCCATAATTGCATTAAAAGATAGTAGGGCTGTGACAAGAGAGGATGGGAGAGTATCAAAAAGAACATAAGCCTACATTGTGACACATCTTTTCTCTCTTTCTATGTAGCGAAGACGTCAAAATCCTTTTTAATGCGGCAACAAATTGGTTAAAACTTTAAGCAGGAATTACATTTTCAGAATATAATGTACATAGTATATAAACATAGAATTGAATATAATAGATGGGCCCCATTGATACTCGATCCAACTATTTGAGTCAATATCAGTCCGATATCTAATCGGTATCGGTACATCCCGTGACTTTGTGATATCAGCAAATATTGTCGAAGAAACAATATAATATTGAATCATGATCAAATTTACAGCGCTAAATAATAGCTGATGTTAGGGCAGGTTATTGAATCATAGTCATTTCTTGGTACTGACCATAATAGCACAGAGAAAGTTTGCATCGATTGATCACATTAATAATCTTGTTTCCTGTCTCTGAATTAGATCATTTTGAGGGCAACTTGAACATTTGAGAAATCTGTCTTTTATTAAATACAAAAAGACTTTTGCTAAAACAAATAATGGGTTTATATTTCTTAAAGTAAGGTATCGGAAAGTATTGTTTTATTATTGGTACCAAAACTCTAGATAGCTGCTGTTGTAGATGGAGCTGAAACAGTTGTCGATTGTTGTTGTGACCCCATACACACACACACACACACACACACACACAACAAAATTGTTAAAAAAACATAAATGTATTTTAATATTTTGAATTTACAGATATTTACAGTACAGTGGGGTCAGATTTTCAGATGACAGCCGTCAGAAATGGTGACGTCGTGTTTGCTGGCTGACAGATTTAGGTGTAACACCAGTATGGCCTTTGGTCTCTTACAGGCATGCTATAATAGCTATAATACAAGTTTAAACAACGCTAGTGGCAGCCTGTATTCACAGCGGTTCACCACCTCTCCAGCCTGATTTGTAAGTGCTGGCCTCTCTTAAAAAAACGACAGGCCTTGTGATTGCACAGACTCTTTACAGCTGTACAGTGATCACATGACTGAGGCCGGGGACGACCTGGTCACCCTCCCTCCCCCCGCAGAGGAATGTTTCTCACACACACATGTTGCAGGATGACAGTGTGTGTGTGTGCCTGGCAGTGTCGTTTTTTTACCTCTCTGCAATTTTTTTTCTCCCAAACATCCTCCGATGAGCAGAGGGACGCGGCCCAAACTTGTTTTTTAACGTTCAAGGCAGCTCTTAACATAACTTAATAGAGGGAGTGAACACTCACTGCTCAGAGATGAACGGTGTGACATTTAAAATCTGCAAAAGGTTAACACTGCCGTCTAGAGGTGGTTTAATGGTCTTTGCTCTCGTGTGCAACCCTAAAGCTGACCCGTTTCCCTTCTTTTCGTCCAAACAGCGTGGAGATCGGGGAGAGCGTGCGCGGCGAGGACGTGTACATCGTGCAGAGCGGCTGCGGCGAAATCAACGACAACCTGATGGAGCTGCTCATAATGATCAACGCTTGTAAGATCGCCTCCTCGTCCCGCGTCACCGCCGTCATCCCCTGCTTCCCTTACGCTCGCCAGGATAAAAAGGATAAGGTAAATACACACACACACACACACACACACATCATGTCTCCGAAACTAATGTCTGGTTTCATGTCGTTAAATTTTCCACAAAAGAATACTTCAGAAGACTTTAACCTACCCTATCATAGCATTTATAAATATCTAATAGATTATTTGTAATTCTATAATTTACTTCTACTGTAAGTAGATAAAAGTGTTTATTAATGTGTTTGACTATAACTCCTACGAT